>VXBZ01012753.1:756687-774882 GCA_013399135.1 Heliornis fulica | reverse complement strand
AAAAAAAAAAAAAAAGGTGGGGCAGGAAGGATAACTCTTGTCCTGGAAAATTTACAAGCAGATTACCTCTTTGACTTTCTAGATTTCCTAAAACAATTTTATCTTACCTTGAACTCTTAAGATAATTTGTGCATGGAATGTTATGATTGTTACAAAAAAATGTTCTTGGACCTCATCCAATGTTAGAGTAACTAGTCAAGGATAATTCACCCACTATCATCCACATAAATCAACAAAGTTCAACATCCAGTCATGAAGCCAATCAGAGTGACCAACTGAGCAAGCTTTCTGCACTGGTACCAAAGAACTGCTACTTGCACATCATGGACCTGTCTACTCCACTGAGCTCCTCTCCAGGAAAGGTTGCACCACTTCAGCAATCCTTGCTGGAGCAGCCACAGAGCCACAGTGTGAGGATGCCCACCTGTCACTTGGTGTGGTCCAGCTGAAAATCCAACCCACATTCTTTTGTAAAGCATGATGTGATAACTAGATAAGGACTCCTAATGATAACACAGGAAGTCTGAATTATTTTGGAGGAGCAACGTTAAGTGCAAGCTGCTTGTTTACTGTCCTAATTAAGAAACATATTTGAACACTCAGCTAACACCATGTATGGCCAGAGGTCTATAGATCACATGGAGGATAAAATGTCACACTCCTTTTCTATATTACCAGCTTCCGCAGAACAGTGTTTAATCTCTGAAAATTTCAAGCTCTCTGCTTCAAAATTCCAGAGATTTGTATTTAGTTTTTCTCATACACAGTGATCCTATGGTCTCCAGCTGGACACTGCCCACTAGAAGACTAACAAGGCTCTCCACCGGGTAGGAATGTCTGCAGTGACTCTCATCAGATCAGGGTGACAGACTAATCACACTGGAACGCCATGTATGAGACCACACAAATGGGGGGAATATCCCCTGCATGTGTTTTGCCTCCATTACAGCAGTTTAAAGGAAATGCTGTGTCAGTGTTTTTGATGTATCCAGGGACTGAATGTAAACAACATGGTACAACTCTAGAAGCTGCCATCATAAAATATTTTAAGAGGCAGAGTAGAGTAAAATACAATAAAAATGTCTTTTTATGTGATATCTCAGAGTAATTCAGGATTTATGGTACCTTAACCTTTAGAATCCAAAATATTAAGCTATGTTTCTTAGAGATAATAACTTGGTTGTCCCTCACTTATGTGTCTTAGATAAAAGCCTACTGCCACAGAATCCATGAATGCTCAAATACCCTTGCGGGCCTTTAGTAGTAAATCTTATGGAATAGCTTATGGCCAATGTAATGGCCCACAGTAGCCTGCGAATATCATGAATTCTAATAATACTTACATCAGTAGAAACATGAAGTAATGTCTCCATTGTAATTAAATGATGTATTTAGAGCAGTGCACTAAATGGTCCCCTAGTGTGTTGGTGATATATTCTAATAGTCTTCTCTTTACAGCCCCACACGGTAATATTCATGCTTTATTCTGGAGGGCTTTGCTTCTTACTGAACATTTGAATTGCAACATTAAGTGGTAAAGTGGATTACAGCAGACCTCCATGAATATGGATTCAGATCAAGAATCTAAGTGCTTAAAAAAATAAAATGTTACTATTTAAACGGAATGATTACCAAAACATTTTGATATGGAGGGATGTCACGAGTTCTTTTTTTTCTTTTTTTTAATACACATCCTGGATCCAGCTCAAATGTGTTGCAGTTGAATACTGAACAGAGGGAGACATTTGAGTTTAATTCACCTAAATAATTTGCACTGCAGTTATGGAATTTAATATTGGTTATTTAAGCATAAATTCATTTTAATAATTGTGTTACTAGTGTATTTTATATGTAATTCTGAAAAGATTCAGACTACAGTACACTGTCAGCTCGTAAGACTGCTGCTGATTGTAAATGTTTCGCATTTATAAAAGGAATATCTGCTGCTTCAGAAAGAGAAAAATAATCTCTTTTCTGCTGATGAGGTAGCAACAAAAACGTTCATTTATGTATTTCTACTCTTTATTTTCCCAGTAAATCAGACAATAATATAACAGCTGGAGGTACTAAGGGCCTGAGGCAAAGCTAAGGGCACTTCAATATATCCAGGCATGGCCAGAAACTGTGGAATATTAGGAAATATATTACAGTATATGTAAAACTATGTATGGCACCTCATTATGAAGCAATTTTTTTTAAAAAAAGAGCTGATTTTAGTATTTGAAAAAAATCAGAGTAAAATCAACTATATCAATAAGAAGATTTATTAAAGGGTTCCATTCATTCACTGTATCTCAGCTTTTCCAATAATTGCTTGTGAAATACCATTTCCACGTGGCACTCATACTAAACAAGCAACACTTTCACAACACTGCTCAAAATAAATTCTCTAGGAATTCATGCATGACATAGAGATTTTCATATGATTAAGCATTAGTTACCCATGCATAGTGTTGCTTGTCTTTATTTAAGTCTGCAAACGTTTTTATTATGTAGTGCTTTCTGAACTAACTGATAGTCATGTAGGAAAACTCCAGAGGTATTTTTTCTGTTTTGTTTTGGGGTATTTTTCATTTGAAGTAAACATATCTACTTCAGGTCCAGTAACTAAATCAGCAGTAGCCCCCAAGTCTTAGGAATGAATGAGCTCTGTAGTTAGAGACCTACCGAAGGTCTCATATTTTGATTTAGTACAGAGAAGAGTCATTCAGCTGAAAACTAGCCTAGGTTGCCTGGTCATTTGTACAACCTATTTGGCTGGAGCTTTCCTTGGATGGTACATTCATGGGCACCTTCACTGCTGATTTTGGAAAGACCACATTGACTTTAAACTTTCAGAAACAGATCATTCAAATCTAGAGTTAGCCATTCCAGGGCAAGCTGCTGAATGAAGCAACTGCTGTATGTCAAAAATACTTTAACCTTTAGAAAATAACAGCTTGAGTTTCCAAAGGGCAGACATTCAGAAAAGCTGTAATCCTTCCTGCTCTAGCCCTAAATTTTACCTATTCCTAGAAGTGATCGTTTTTAAGGTTTAAAAGTGTTCTGCTCACATTTCTCTAATTTTCAGGTCCCTATGCCCTGGCACTTTCTGCCTAAAGTAGAGGTGCCAAGATAAGGTGTTCTGACAGCATTCCTAGACGACTCTTGAGCTGCTGACAGCAGAAGGTTTTTGTTAAAAAAACAAAAACCAAAAAACTTGTGAACAGTTTTTTTCTTTTCTTTTTTTGTTTTCTTCCTTTTTTTTTTCTTGTGAACCAGTCAATTTTACAGCCATAAAAGGTCTGCATAAGATATAAAACTTCATTGTTAATGCAGCTAACTGTGAACACTTTTAACAACTGCACTTACTTTTCCAGTTTAAGATCTTAGTCAGTGAGGTACAGGAGCCCATAGAGTCAGACAGGTAAGGAGTAAATCTAATGCAAAGGCAGCCAAAGTAGATGACGATGTCCTTCTCTGAGGAGCCTGCCTACAGGCCAGTCTGAGAGAGCATTTAGGTTTTGGCTTGCCAGAACTCCATGTACTTCACGTCCATCACTAGGAGTCCCTGGTCACAATTGGGAGACTCCAGAAAGAAAGTATTGATTCTGGGTATGTTTTAATTTTGGTAGATGACTCCCGAGAAGGCAGAGTAGAGAAAGATCACTTTGATCAAAGCAAGTTAATTGTCCTTTTGGATATTAACCCAAGGAAAGTGATTCAGTCTGGCTGCAAACCAAACAATGAGTTTTTAAACCCTTTTGTCCCAAGAAACTCTATGTAAAGAGATTGAGGACAGTTCCTTAGGATGAACTAGAGTCCTGGGTCTGGGTAACGAACTCACAGAGAGGTCTAAATATCGTCTCAAAGATCAAAAATGTTTCATACTTCACAATCATAATTCCCAGAAGAAGATGAATCCTATCCCCAGCCTGGAACCCCAGTTTTCTCTGACACCTGACTGTTTAGGAAACTAAATCACTATGTAGACATTGAATACCCTCAATGGTATTCCTACGGTAATTGTAATTAAGTGCTGCCAAAGGGATGTTCACCTGTCTAGGAACATTTATGTGATTGTTCCAAAGCAGTGAAATTGTATGTCAAATGTTTGTTAAAATAACTCTTAATTTCCCATATTGCCTTCAAAATTGCCATCAGTTTAGTAGAACAATAACATTAAATGATAACAAAGATAAACATAAAAAAATCATCACATTCTATTAAGTGTTAATTCCTTTTGAATGAGAGATGTGGAGAGAAGTAACATTATAAATCTTTGTCACAGTAAATAAGGAGCAATCATCTTCATTTTATTAAAGTATGAAAAATACTAATACTCATTAGGTGCTTTCCAAGCCCTACCTGATCAGCTAACCACACATCCTTTTTAGATCTTAGCAACAGAGAAGGAAACTAATTAATTATTACTTCTCGGTATTGCCAATAGGTTTAGCACGCAAAATACTTCCTTGTCTCCATGCCGTATTTAATGCATTCTTTAAAAGAATTTTTCTAGATCATATTCCCAAATTTGAAAAATTCTGATAGTTCAATTTCCAACAGTTGTGAGAAAAATAAAAAGTATTAGCAGGCAGAAGATTGTGTACAAGTGTAAAAACAGGAAAAGCAAAAGTAAACCAATCTTGATGGAATAGCAACTTCAATTACCAGCTGAACTGACATCTTAGTACAGAGGAACTACTGTGATAAAACACTAGAAAAATCCCACCTAAAGCCATAAAAAGTCTCTTTAATTTAATTTCTGTTTTGAGAAATTTTATAATGCCATAATCTTTTAGGCATTATATGTGAAACACAGCTGTGCCTTCAAGCTTAGGAATAACCCTGTGCACTACAACTGTTACACCCAAAATACATGCTTTGTCTTCAGGAAACCTTCTGAGATGCCTTACAAGAACAGTGACTAATGCCTTCTGGCTGGGATTTACATTTACTTACTTTTTGTACTAATAATACTGTTCTCACCTTTGTTACCAGTGGCACTGATTTGGCGGGGGCTAATGCAAAGCTATTAAAGCTACCGCAGCATTATCTGTTCCTCACTTTTACAAGATAACAGAGCAATCACAAAGCAAAACTACTTTTAAATGACAAAAGCTTGGCCTACTTGACAATCCCACAAAGCCATCTGGAAGGAAGAACAGTTCAGCAATCTTAGATGGGAAAACAGCAAAGGCCACTGAGATCTCTGTAGTGAAGGATGCAGGGGACGGGGAGTGTTGAAGCCGGTGGCTATGGGAGCAAATCTGAAGCTCAACTCCCAGAAGAGCAGCAGCTGTTATACAGTTTTTCAAGATGGAAAGTTTCTCTCTGTTGAGAGAAACCAATTTATGTAAGATTTCCTAGTTTAAAAGATAGTACATCATGTATTTATATTCTGGCAGACACCAAGTATGGGTTCCAAAGGGTTATTAAAATATCAGTCATCTGAGTATAGATATTGGGAAAAATATGTAGCTACACATCTACATGTTGTACTTTAAAGCAGTGGCTTTAAGAAAGTGGCTAACTCTAACAGTTTTGGTCCTAGGACACAAAAATTTAGCGTCAATGATCAAGGTACAGAGGGAGATGAAGACAGATGTATTAAGAACAAAATGCTTGTCATTTCTCACTGGTATCGAGCGGGTAGTTACAGTTTTTCCTGGAACTGTTCTTGGGCAGCCCGACTGTGCAGCAGTCCTCAGCAAATGATACCTGTGGCACACAGCTTTATGTTCCTGAGGTGTGCAGCGTAGTCCCTGTGCATACCTCCTCCACACCATGAAAAGGAGATGTTTGCACTTCTAGTTTTACACATATTCCTATTTTTTGTATCTGTTGATTTCTTGAAGCATGCCTGAAAAAAATCTTCCAAGTAGGACAAAAGCAGTAAGAGCCAAATTCTCAAAAGGACCAAGAAAACGCTAAGGAAGGTAATTTCCTTATCTCGGTTCTTCCTGTTATTCTGAAAACTCAAATGCTGTTTTGCATTTGATTAACGAGGTCTTGTGAAGATATTAATAGTAATTAACCAATTAGTACCACTGCATTTTCTGCAGAACAAACAAACAAATAAAAATACAGACTGGAGATAAAATCAAGCCCATATTTTACCCTTATTCATTGAAGACATTTAATAGCTTAATTTCTCCCAAGCAGATCTCATTGGCAATCCAATAAGTCATTTGCTATACCAAAAATTATTTGTAATTTTGTTATTGCTTTCTGGAACTTAATACAAAGACATTTCATAACAGAATAAGGAAAAGAAATGGTAAAGGATTCTAAAATTATGGAGAGCAATATCCAGTGAACCAGGAAAACCTTTCAAATGCAACACCAAACACGAAGTAGAAGCTCAGTGTTAGATTTATCAGATAAGTGGCACATAAAAAAAAAAGCTATGAATGAGATTTGCTTTTAGTTCCTCTATTAATTCTTAAACCATCACTGCATACATTCTTTTCTTTTTTTTTTTATTAAATGCTATCTAGGAAAAGATACTGAAGAAGACCATTTACCAGGTTTACATGGTACTCTTCATATCTCCACCAGAGATAAAGACCCTGACTTAGCTTACAAATAGAAAAGGAAAATATAAGGTTGTTATCACATCCTGTGAGCTTTAGGACTTTTACTGGCATGAAAAAACAACACTGTTAAGTTTGTTGAAGTTTTTAAGAAATGTCCCAGGCTGGAATGCTATTGTGTGGTGGCTCTAATAAGTCCTGTTAAATATTTCCCTTAATAAGCATCACAGTCACATAAAAACATGTGTGTTATGTGTCTATAGGTTCTTACATATATGCATCTTATAGGTCATACCACTGTTTATCAGAGATAGTACCTTCAGACTCAGATTTTTTACAAATGTTTACAATGTTAGAGATAGGTTGAACCAGTTCAGACACATGTGGGCATGGGGTATACTCACGTAATTACTGGTGAGCATTTTGCTACATGCCAATAATGGGTCAAGTAGTTCAGACATGTGATTATGACTCTGTGCCTCCTGTATATTTATTGCATTTTCCCCCTGTGCATCTGTTATTTATTTAAGCATTTTTTTTTTACTGTTAGCTTTAGAGATATTTATGCTGGTGAGCTTCTTTTCCATTAAAGACCATACAGAGGAAAAATTAATGTAGCAAGAAATACTGGCACATTAGATAGTGCAACAAGGGACTGAAGCACATTTCATCAAGAGTAAAGTGTTGAACGTTGTATAAGGTATAAAAATAGAATGAGCTGGTAGGTCTGACTTTCTCATACTGTGTATTTCAATAAGCAATTTGTATATATACTCTATTAGGATGTAAGAGCCTAACATTGAAGTAGCTAAGCCAATTCATTTTTTCAATAATAAGGCAATTATTTCATGCCAAATGACTAGAGATTTAAAGTATGAACTGATAACTATATATATTTAAATATAGTAAAATCTAAATGAGGCTAGGTTTACAATGGTCTGTTATAATAAAATATTATGTGTATTTGGATGAGCACTGAGTAAGAGCCAAGGTCTCTCAAGAGCAGAGATCTTTGTCTTTGAAGTAAAAACTTCAGCAATGCATCTAAATACAATCATTGCAAAGCTTCGTGTACACTTTTTAATTTACTTTTGTTTTCCTTTTTAAATATCCATTTTGTAGCTAATTTAATAAAGTAGTTGAAATTTAGGGTATAAAACTCAGCATTGCTTAGTGTAGGATGAGGGGGCAGTTAAAGGTCATTTCATTAGAGGTGAAAGACAGAAAAAAAATTGCAGAAAAAGTATGTTGAAAATCTTTTTTCTGCCGTTTCAATTTCAATCTGACAGGGACTTGGCAGCTAACAGCAAAATCTGGGAAAGCCATGAACAAGGTTCAAAGCTGCTTTTTAAACGATAGCAAGCAGGAAAAAAGAAATGTGGAAAATAGACTCTTACTCTTTTTTTCTCTCCTGTACTAGATTAGGACAAACATAGCATACCACTCAAGGTTTTGAAGACTGAACAGTCCTGCACTTACCATCGATCAATACTTTAAAAAATATTGTTTTCCTGAAAGAAACAAATGACACTATTACATATAGCCAAACATTGTTTACCTATCCAACAGTGAGAAAATGGGAATGTCTTTAAGTGCTCTGAACATATAGACATCCACATATACAGAGACGTGTTGTAGAACAGACCAGCACAGATTAAGCTGGTGACCAGACGAACTATGAATCAACACATTGTGCAGAAGAAAATAAACAAACAATAGAAAAGGAAGTGCACCACAAGCCCTACTTTAAATTGACTACTGAGGTTTAAGCTGTTAATTGTTTATAATATACTGAAAATGCACAGTTAAACATTAATATTTCATTAAATAATTGGTTTTAGTAGCACAAAACCTCTCAATAGCAGCTTCTTTAGCTTGAAGCAGAGCAAAACTGCTGGCATACCGGCAAGTCTCCAACATTTTCTTGGAAGTATTTCAACCTCTACCTCTAGAAAAAAAACAAATAAATTCAACCTTATGCATTCACACAGTTCTGTCCCTTTTAGATTTGTCTGCACAGCTACTATCTCAGTCAGATGTATTTGTTTCTCCTTAGAGACTTATTCATATAACAAAGATTACAGCAGCTCCTCAGCTTTAGCATAGCTCTTCAAGTTCTATGGCCCTGTCCAGACAGAGCAGATAAATAGAGGAGGCCAAACTGCAGGGTCAGTTAAGTGGGTGATGGAGAGGCACAGTGGTTTGATGGGGGTAAGTACTCAATTGCAGTCATTTTAGACATTGATCATTAATTAAGTTCCAAATGTGTTCAATAACTCAACTATTCTTGAGTTTATTTTTTTATTGTAAAGGAGGATGAGGTCTTCCTATGATGAAAACAATTGAGATCACACTGCATGCTTTATATATCTCATATTTCAGAAAATTCAAAGTTGGGGGGAAAAAGGAAGTTCACAGAAAAAAAAGATCTAACCGGATCAAATCGAAAAATAGACTTTCGTGAGCCTGTCTCTGAAAGGAGTCATAGCTACTACATGTGGAGTGTCACAGAAGCACCAGTTGTACTAATCAAGGATAAAATGGAGTCTGGAATAAACAAAAGATGCATCCCCTATGAAACCAGTTTGTGAGATAAACAAAAATGTATGTTTATGCTGCAGAATGCTTTAAACACCTGCTAAAAACACTGCTTACAAAACTATCCTTGGAGTATTTTGGTCAAATGAGACATTTGTCCATAATTTTAGACCATATACATTGAAGAACAGATCACCAATAGTTTAAATATATACTCATCAATAGTTTAATTTTATATTTATTGACACTAATGACAAAAAAAAACCCCAACTAGATATTTACTTATCCGCTTACCTGATAATTTACCACTTAACTTTGTACACAATTTTCTAACTAAACCTCTTTAGATAGAACTTGAGCTGGATACAAACATGAACACTACTGGGATTTTTTTTTCTCTGTGTCTTCACAGAATAGTTGTACCACAAAGCCATTAGTGCATGTCTACTGCAGATTCACTCATTTAATAAGAAAGTTCCTTTAACACTGATCTGCATTACTTGCTGAAAGGAGTTCTGCAAATGTGGTCTATTTTGTGATGGATAATAACCAAAACACTGAAGAAGCCTGAATTAGTTTTCCAGATGGCTCTTGTTTAGCATATCCCCTTTGAAACTACTTCCTACCAGGCAAAGGCAACTTGAAATTCCTCAAGGAGTCAGTCCAAAACCTTTTGACCAGGATCCATCTGTAGTAATTTCTTATTAAAAAGGAAAACCCTGCTACTAAAGCTAACATTTCTAGTATTTGCAATCCATATGAATATTTTGCAAAGTGGATTCTACAGGACATTGCTTTGCCATTCGTGCGCTGTTGCTGTTCAGAGGCGACGAGCTGGAGTTTCTGTGAGATCGATGGGTGAGCTGGTAATGGTATTTTCAGGAAAAAGTTTCTGTCCTGACTCTACATTCACCATCAGCTCTTTGCATATCCTCACAGGTTTATTTGATATTTGCTGTGTCAGAATAGACAACTGATATCATGTATAATACAAGTTGCCTAGTTTCATGCCTACACAGTACAGTGTTGGACAACAGCATTGCATTCAGACCTTTGTAAGGCTTCAAGAGAGGGAGGATCTACCAGTGGTTGCTCACTGTCAGCATTAAAAATGCATGCCTTGTTTCTAATTTGAATTTAAATGGTCTTCTACTGAATTCCTTGAGATGTCTTCCTCTGACAAACCAGTGAGTTTTTTGGCACCTCTCTCTTTGTAAAGTATGTACACACTTTCAACACAGATTCTTCTTTGGTAAGTTCAATGTCTTGCAATAGAAGACATTTTCTCCATCTCCTAAATAATTTCTGTGGCCCTTCTTGGACGTTTTCCAATTTTCAACATCTTTTAAAAAAATGAACAGCAAAGGTAGATACAGCATTCTGACATACTAGTCTCATTCATAACATCCAAAGATTACGCTAACCCACATTGCCTCAGTATCTATTGGGATCTTGTGTTTAATTGCTTGTCCACTATGACGTTTAAATACTTTCCACTCCCCCTTTACCAAAATACAGTTCTTCACAATGCAAGTATGAGCTTATTTCTAGATATATGTAACCATGTATTTTGTTCTACCTAACCATATTTTGTTTGAATAGGTTCAGGTAATAAATCAGCTATATTGCTGACTCGGATGGGAATACGTTTTTACAATAGTAAGTTTCTATGTACTTCCAGCTTTACAGTCTTAACTAACAGAAATTAAGGTATACAAATTCTGAAGATTTCCACCAAAAATATCAGGACTCCTAATTTTTTGAAATTGACAACTGTTGTTATACATGTTTAAATGTATATTATTATGCATATGTTATGTTATCTTTCAATTACTCTGGAATTATATAGGTGGAATTAAAAATAAAATGTACTCATTCATGAAACAGTTAACAGTATTTTTTTTCAGAAAATTTCATTGGTCAGTCAAGAACCTGCAATTTTAACAGACAGAACAATCTGATAATCTGTCTCAGTTTTATAACTAGGTCATTAAAGGCAATAATATTTTAAACGGTAAATGCTATCCTAATAGCAAAAAATGTACATACTCTTCACAGGTGCCAAGATCTTGAGGTAAATTCTAAAGTGCCTCTAATATTTTACTAGCAGTTTGGCTATTATTACTTTAGGAAAAATAAAATCCTTTATTTCCCAAAGTGATCAAGAAAATGAATATGTATGCACTGATTATAATCAATTCATTTAATGGGAAGATGCTATAAAGATACTATAAAATATGAGTAAGATGACAAAATAGGTCTTCAGTTTCTGGCACTCACACATGGTCGTAAGAGGGGACTTACCAAAAATTTACCTGGGACTCCTTGACCATCCTTTCAATCTCTGTGATATAACCCATTTTGAACTATCAATGTCAGAACTAAAAATAAGTGAGGACAATCTAGGAATATGGCAAAAAGAATCCTCTGAATGTTGGGTTTGGTAATTTTAAAACAACTTTTACAAAAAGGCCATTTGGTTTGAATTTATCTTGTAAAATTTGTGTAAAAATCTTCAGCTATTCTGCAGCAGAATAGCCAATGTTGAGAAGAGAGTAGAGTTTAAGTGTTGATGTAATTTGGACTGTAATGTCAATTTAAGAGCAGATATGCAGGGAATTAAAAGTGCAGAGGCCTGGTGCCCGGAAACATGACACCCCTGAATTCACATGGAACACATTGGTGTCCTTCATGGCTTTGTCTGTACCACCAGCCTTGATGTTGACTAGCAGCAAATTTGCTGGACATCATTCAAGGATGACAAAGAGTAAATATGACCTTGCAGTGGCAGTGAAATGGCTCTAGAGATCATTGGTAGCATTTAAAGCACAGGGTCTCCTGTCATCAAGGAAGCACACATGAGCTTAAAGATCTGTCCTGCCCAGATAAGAACATAACCCAGGGTTTCTAAGTTTGTAGCTTTTGGGAAAAAGTTATGTGAAAATACTCCTGAAGATGTTTTCTATAAAACTCACTAAAACGATCTTAAATCAATTGCCGAGGCTATGCAGAATGGTCCTATACTGCAGTAATGTATCATTTGCTTGGAGTGACCCATATAATTTAGTTTCATAAACTCACACTAAGAAACTCTTTGTACTATATTAAGATGCTTCTTTCTTATCGTATACAACTAACAAACGGAGAAAGGGAGCTAATGTAGCTGTCAACCATCAGCAATCTCTGCGCATCCCAGGATAAATTAATCCCCTGGGAGTAATTCTGCTGAAGTCACTAGCAGATAAATTTGGGCTTTTAGTTCAACTGTAGTTCTCTGGGCCAGAGAACCCTTGAGTTTTTTATTCTCTCGTATGTGTTAACAATCACAAAGGGACCCTGATGTCTGATGCCCTTGTATCTGGATTCTAACACTGGTATGGTCCATGTGCAATAATACATATGTACAGTTATTTAAAAACATTTACTTTTAGTGGAAAAATATGTAGCATCTATATTACATACAGGTCATACATATTCATCTGCACTATATATATACCAGGTGAGGAGTGTTGTCTTTTTTATTCCACATATTAAAAGAATTTCTTCATGTTCCTAATGTATTCATTTAAATTTACTAATCACTTGTTTAAATGAAACAAGGAAAGGAGAAACAATGAGAGATGGCTCTAGTTTGCTTCGAGATGGTGTGTTTCAGCTTACGGTGCTTTACTGTATCTTTCAAACCACACTAGTACTAGATATCTCCCTGTGGAAAGTAGCAATTACCTTCAATCTCTCTGATCTGAAGTAATCCCTGCTACATGCGCAGCTCATTGTGAGTGATGAGGGCCTACTGTTTGCTGAGTCTAAAACCAAATGATCTTTCACAAGCAAAATTTAAACTTGAAATAGGATTCTCTGGCTCTTTATTCCTACTCTATTTTTTCCGTGTACTTTATATATTCCCAAATAAGGTTCAGGCTGGCTACAGATGGTGCTGGTGCGTAATGAGACGGGCTCAGAAGCCGCTCCAGTTCCCAGGGGAGGGTTCTGTAATGGAACTAACTATGTATTGTCCACCTTATATACTAGATTTGATTTTGGACTATTTGCCCAACTGTGTTTGTTTATTGCTTAGCACTGGAGGGCTTCCATTAACTGTGGGTTGATTGAACATAGACTATGGAGTTAGAAGGAACGGAGCATTTTTTTTCTTCTGAATGCTGATGTAATCCCTTTTCTTTAGCTGACAGTTTAGCCCCTTCACCAATAGAAACTGTTAGAAATAGTCTAGCGTTTGCACAACGCTAGTGAGAGATGAGGGGGGGTTGACCCTTTGAACAAGCTCCACCTGATTTACTGAAAATAAATGCTTTCAAAGTTCCTAAGAACACAAAAACTTCAGCCAGTTAAATACTGTCACTCACAGATGAGAATGGAAATTGCCATCTTTCATATGGGGAGAGATTAATGCAGAAGATGGCAGGCATTGTGTTCACAAAGCATAACAACATATTTTTTGCAATTCTGAAATGCAAACTTCAGTTTAGCAAATCAGTTACCAATATCCAGATGCAAACTGAAGTTTAGAGATGTTTTAACTAGTGAAAGCATGTATCAGTTTAGTGAAGAAACTCATCAAGAAACTAAATTGAGAATAAATAGATTTCTATCATAATAATCATGATGAAATAATTTTTAATTACACCTAAACACATGGGCCCAGGAGAAGCTTCTATTTTCTTGTCCAGTTCCATACTGTTAAAAATAGTCATCATGGTTTTATATCCAATTTATATCCAATACATATACATGTCCTTCTTAGAAATAACATGAGGAAAGAAAATAGGCAAACAATGCTGTTTCAACAGTACAGTAAACTAATTCAGTTTAGCCTCAAATTTTGAAACTTGAAAAGAATTTCTATTACCATTCTGGCTATAATTTAATATTTAAATATTTAGCTGTTTAGCATATGACAGATCCATTTTAAGACATCAGGCATGGGAGTAAATATCATACACGATGTTTTTAACTTTTGTTGTACGGAAGCTATTCAACATTGAAAATTATTAGTTTAGTGTTAAAATAAGATTATAAGAATATAAGATCCTTGGAGAAGACAAACTGAGAAATTACATATCTATATTATACACAACATACGGATATGACTTTATAGCAATAGACTTGAATATAGATATAGATATAGATATATAAAACCATGTATTCCCTAGATATTACACTCCTTGGTATTTGTAATAGTGTAAAGTACATGAAACTATATTCTGGGATCACACTGAAAAGGAGAGGATAGTGATATTTTTCTAGTCTTTACCCACATCAAATCTCCTCAGAGCACATTGAGGAGATGTACAAAACATGATCACAGATGCTGTCTGCATATTTTGAGACCCCTCTCAGGGAACTCACTGTGACCCACTGGGCTTTTGAACTTAGTTTCCTGGTGAGAGAGGATCAGATGGTTTCTGCTTGCCCTACTGAGCTTAGCTCCTCCTTCAGACTGTAGATACGGGATTTATAGGCTAAAGCAAGCTGTCAATCACATCAGACGATACATCTTTTCAGAGTGCAATACCCTCTGACTTTGGACAAACCACATTAGCGGGATTATCATTACTCAGCATATCCAGTCTCGTCATGAGAATGACTACATGTGGAATGGGCTGGGGACACAGACCTCAGCGATGGTGCAGGTGGTAGGATGTGATATTTAAGTTACGTGTAGAATATGTGTATTAGCAGTACAGATCTGGCCTGCCTCACAGAATCAAAACTATTTTAGATATGAAGACACAGGCTATAGTATAGGCATAAACACATGTCCATGGAGCTTCTCCACGAGCTTGGCTCTCTCAAGGACATAAGCCAAGAAAAATGCTATGCAGGTATGCTGATACAAATGGGCCAGCCAACCTCTGTGAAGTTTAGCATCCTGTAGTGAACAGTGCCCATTCCACAGCAAGAGAGCAGGATACAGGGAGTAATGTCCCACAGCACCACCATTCACACCTGCTTTTACAATGATGTTTCAAGTATGAAAAAGGATAGCCTACAAGCAAAGCAGAAGGCAGCCACCAACAAATATGAAGTCTTTGCTTAAAAATCAGTTTCATGATGAAAGTTCATAATCCTCTAATGAATTTGAAGAGGCCGCTTGATTTCAAATAGGTTTTGGTTTTCCTTTCACTTTGAAATAGTTATCTATTCTTTTGTGTTTTACATGACTGCACAGCACAGTGTATAGTCACTGAGAACTCTAATTTCTTTTTGTTTCCAGCAATAATAGCTTTGGAGAATTCAATCACAACTGGAAATTCAGAAAGCTACTCCCAGGCTATTAAAAGAGGGAGCTGGACTTAAAAGCATTTGCCATAAAGGCAAAGTCATACATTCCCTTTCTATATGACATGGTAAGACAACAGTGCACGAATACCAATGTTGCTCAATACTCATTCACTTAGAGAATGATTTAGTATCGGGTAAGTGTCTCCCTTTCTGGAGTTTTTTTTTATATGATACCTTCAGAATTTTCATGGCCTCAACAAATATTAAAGCATGTCTTAGTCTTAGTTTGGCAGACCAGATAACGGATGCACAGACCAGATAACTGATGCACACAGGAGTATGTTCACAAGGAGGGGCTTACATGCTTCCTTACCTGCCTTTGTCAAATATCAACCGTATATCTGTTGTTCACAGAATCCAAGAGCTCACAACACATAAGACCATTAACTAAGCATGATTAAGCTACTCATTATCCATTTCACACCCAAGGTAACAAAAATCACAAAATAGGTGTTCATCTATATACCTTTCTTTAAGGTATGACAGGTATTGACAAAACCCCCTTACACTCAGGTCCTTTGCCAACTGACTGCTGTCACAAAGTAAGTCTGTCACTTTTTCTCTCAGTCTGTCTTAATCAGGGATATTTCATGCAAAGGATACCAGCTTCAGCAGGAAGGACTGGGAACAACCCTGGAATCATTTTGTACCTTTTTTTTGGAGTGGGCATAGAAAGGAGCCATGAGGATCATAGAGCCCAACTCCTGGCTCCACAAAGGACCAGCTAAGTCAGACCATGCGACTGAGTGCATCATCCAGATGCTTCTTGAATCTAGTCAAGCTTGGTGCTGGGACCATTTTCCTGGGGAGCTTGTTCCAGTGCCCAACCATCCTCTTAGTAAGAGCTTTTTCCTAATATCCAACCTAAACCTCCCCTGTCAAAGTCCATGCTAAAGTTCCTCTCAGGAGTTCAACCATTTGGCACCCCTCACTCCACCTACAGCATGGCAGAACCTCATGATCTACACTGGCCCCAAGGAGGCTTCAACCACTGTATGAGACTTTCTGCCTAATCACCCTTAGGGGAAATGCACCAGGTAATGCAAAAATAGTCTTATTTGAAAGTGCTTTGCCAGTCATTACAGGTGGTATTTTAAGACCATGTACTGGAACAAAGAAATGAATTTTGACCTCCTGATTCTAAAACTGTAACAACATAATGAGTAAAATTAGGACTTTCACTACTTTTTCTGAATGACTTCTGCCAGCAGATTTTTAGCAACATGTCCATTTAAATGTTCCTTCACTGGAGTTTTCAGAATAACTAGCAGTCATGCCTAGATTGGTCTTGCATGAACTGAATGAAGAATTTCCATTTTAAGGCCTTTTCTGCTTACTTCTAGGTTTTGTTGATGTGACTTTGCGTCTCTCTGTGTTTGAAGCTACTTTGGGGACCTCATGCAGTAAGTTACAATGATGGAGCATGACAGTCAGAATAGCACACACTATTAGCTAGAGCTCAACTCTATTACAGTACTATGTTTGGTGACACAGAATCAAGAGACTCAAGGATACAAGGTCAAAGGTAGCAAAACATTACATTAATCTGTTCTGTTTGCAGGCACAAGTACGTCAATCTCCAAGTATAATATTGTGTTGACTGTTTAATTATAAGAAGCAAAGTGCTAAGTGTTTTATTTAATTAAAAAAACCCCAACACCTTTTAATCTAAAAATAAAAAATATAGAAAACACATTAATTAATTATTTTGGCATATGTAAGCAGGAGTTGTTTCTTTTTATTTTATTAATTCATTGCCTACTATTGCTTTTGTGGAGCAGTAGTCAACCTGCTCATAATAAATACAATTTACATGAAGGCACGGAAAAAAAGAAAACCAAAAAGAAGCACTTAGTTTGGAAATTTTCCAAATATAAATTATTTAAAATAAATGCAGGTGAATGTTTCTTGGAAAAGAAATCTATATGTGTAACTATGTACTGAAGTATCACAAACAGTGTTTGCTCTAATCTGTACATACATAGCCATAAACTAAAAAAACAATAAAATATGATACCTTTATTATAGAGATAATTCTTGCTTTGAAGATTCATTCATTTTGTAAAGCGAAAAGATAAGTTTTAACAGGAGCACAGTGGCATGCGTTTATAAGTGAGCTCAGATAATGTAACAAACCAATTATAAGTAAAAAAAAATGAAGGCTAAGATACATTTTTGGTTACTCCAGGAAACTTCTGTAGTAACCAGACTGAGTTGAAATGAGTTATGTTGATAGAGTAGTATAAATGATTATTTATACTACCCTACTGTGTCATAGTTGCAGACCTATGTCTCATATGCTGTGAATATACTATTCACAGCATATGAGACATAGGTCTGCAACTTCACACGGGTGTTTAAAATGGCCCCAAGAGAGCTTGAGACTGGAAATAGCAATGATTTTATGCTTTTTAGTCTTATTTAGGCTATAAACTTCCCATTAGTTTCTTATATCTGCAAATGGAGCAAACCCACTAGATGTACTTTAATTTTTCTATTTTAGTAAGATATACTGGTACCAATAAAGCCTAAAAACATTTTCTTTATAGCTATATGCTTTTGGTATACATCCTTCTAATTGAAACTTGTAGGTTTTGGAGGTTTTTAAGATGTTTTGCAGTTATTAACACAGGATTGCCTTCTATTACAATCAACAAAATCGTTCCATCTGCTTTGCCCTGCCCACAAGTCCCAGATTTGTCCCACTCCAGCAGCACTAGCAGAGCGCAGCTCCCCTCCAGCAGAACCAACCAGGGGCAGTGGCTGCCCCCTCTCCAGTAAGCATAGTGGGGTCACGAGCAGCTACCAGACCCCCGTTTGCCCTACACCACCC
>VXBZ01012753.1:699187-751687 GCA_013399135.1 Heliornis fulica | reverse complement strand
GAATGCTTGAGAAGTACAACTGTGCAGTTGCATGCAAAGCTACATTTCTAATAAAAAAAAATGTAATCAGAATTATTTGACAGACTTTACTTTTTTAAAACTTGTTGACTGGTATTGATTGTAAATGTTTTTCTCCTTCATTCCCTCAGAAGAATCCTATGTTTTAACTCTTCTTTTTCTTGGACTGATCTTCAGCTAACCAGCCTACTCTTAGCCATGTTATCCGATCAATCACAAAGTGCATCAGCAGCTGGTTTGTTGCTGGACTATGTGAATACCCATGTCCTTTCCCCACAAACCTTAAATCATTAGACTCACTAACATTTGGAATTTACTCATGTCTGAGATAGGCACAATAATATTTCCCACCCTCATGGGTTAAGAGCAATTAGCTTACAAAGTATCTGGGGATAAACAGTGAAAAGTAGTTTATACCTGGAAATATTACTGTAGAGATGAGTCATGTACAAAAAAAAAAAAAAGTCTATATCATTATTGTTACCTACAGCCTGGTCAGTGTCATAATGAGGGAAATGGAGAGTATAAAACAAAAACCTTTAAGAGCTAGTTTTTCTTGAAGAAGTGTTCCTTATTGTCTTTAATTAAATTGCTAAGTTAGAGAAGTTATTTACTTTTCATGTAGCATCAGCTCATGGGGCAGGTCTTCTCCTAGTCTCAATTTTAATTACTTGATTACTTTCATGAGAAAAGCATCCATATCAAATTTTATTTCATATAGGATAGAAAGGAAAAAATCTTCTGTTTCAGGCTTGACAGTTTATATTTGTAGTTTGAAGGAGAGCAGCCAAGGTCAAATAGGTGGCTCTGCATCCACTTTATTAAAAAAATGCCCCTGGACCTATAGGTAGCACTTTCTTAATAATTATAACAACCCAAGGATAGCTAGTCTTGGAACACAAGACATACAAACCTCAAACTAGAGCCCTCTCAAGTGAGCAAACTAAGCTGCTTCATTTTCTCAGCTTGTTGAGAAATCTTCATGCTCTCCGAGTACACAGAGCCATCCATACAGTCTTTCTTCACCCGAGTCATGATTAGAAGCAAAGTTTATTTTTAAATAGAACTTAGGTTACTATTCCAAGCTATAAGTACCAATCATGGTAAAAGAAATGCTTAAATATAAAGTTGAGATTTGAACGAAATATATAAAAAAAGCCTATGATAAGATAGCAGAACAAGCAGCTTAGCATGTACTTGAAATAGTATATGCAGTGTATGCCCCCATACAAATCTTTTTTTGCCAAACCCAAAAACTAACCATCTTATATGCTGCACATAATTCAGGTCAGTGGCATTAAAAAGATAATAGCTAACCCTTCCTAGTTCTGCTTTGGCCCATACATGCATGTGGGTCTCTGTGTGAATGTAAAACATGTGAAAGAACCTTTTGGAAATGAAACTTACTCAGAAATAATTTAATATTATGAAATCAGGATGAACATACATATATATGTATATATTTGTTTCATTCTCTTCACATACAGTACTTCTATCAGAGCAGCTTAAAAAGTGAGGTATCCTGTATTCATCTGAAATTTCTGAAATGCTTTCTTAATAGTATTTTCTTCCTGAAAATTTAAACCACTATGTAATCTTTAAATTCTGATTTGACACTAATGGATTTAATAAGTAACTATGTGTGCTGCAACAAACACATCTCCACACAGGTTAGGTTCTAGCTTGTGGCAGGAAGCGGTACACTGATGACATACCAGAGTCCATACACAGGATTTCATTCAGTCACTTCACGCTCACGTGGCATGAAGAAATTTCATGGGACTGAATCTCTTTATCATGGTTTTGAACTGAACCCAACTCAGCAAGGAATTAAATTTGGTTTGACACAATGCCTTCTTTCATTCAAAAAGGTATCCGGAGGTGGTTCAAACCTGGTCTGATGGTAAGATCAAACCCTACATTTTTGGCATACACAGAAGTAGTACAATAATTCAGTGGCTTAAATGTCATTAACATGTGCTTTAAATATCATTAGCACATTGTCAAATGATGCCAAGTTTTTGGAACTGAGTCAAACTACAGCTTCTGCCCTCTGGATCTCGGTACACATCTCCAGCCTTGGCTACCTTATCAGATATTGGAAGGGGCTCTTTGGAACATGAATTTTAGTGCCTGTGGACACTGGTCCTCTAAATGCTCATCTCCTCAACTTAAATGACTCTTACACTTCTGTGATGTTTCACGCACCTCTCAGTGGTCAGGAATTATGTTTGAGACAACACAAGAAAACAAGGAACACAAGCTCAGCTTTCTTATACTTACAAAGCACTTACAACAGATCACTGAAATTTAAGAATCACACTGTGTAGTTTCAGCTTTTGTTTTCAGCCATTCATTCACCCTTGTACATTTCTAGGTAAAAAGACTGCTGGTCTCTAGATATTGAGACCAGTACACAACTGATACCTCACACTGCAGCTTTGATAGCTCTTACTATTGACCTTTGAATAAAATGTCAAACTCTGCCTGACCCTGCTGCATAGACCACAGGTTACCATTTAATTTTAAGGAAGTCCAGACTTATGTAGTTACCCCACAAATAAGCAACATAAACTCCTTTTTGACACAAATTAACACCCTGCATGGGCAAGATCTCAGCTCCTCTAAATCTCAGCCTTATGTTATATTTGAAAGCCAAAAGAGCTGCTGATGTGATGTTGGTTTTTTATAATACTGCTTCTGAAGGTAGGATGCCACCCACTAAGACTACCACCAACCAGAAATCTAGGTTATTCTTGACAAGGTCTCATGAAAATAATGACCAAACCTAACCCAGCTTCCACTGTGAGAAAATCATAACCTTGAGTTCAGTGTCTAATCCTGGAATGAAATGTCAGCATTCCCAGAAATATTGCAAAATTGTCATTACCCAAGGTAAATCTACTCAATCATTGTCTACGTGGGAATTCAGAAGCCGAAGCTTTGTGACTTGCATGGTAAGGCTGGGGCTGTTAAAAATGAACTGTTACTAATTGATAGGGGCTTCAAAAAGAAGATATATGGTATTTGAGATCCTGTTTTGATCTTTTTTGCTTTCACACATGTGCCCTTCTGTATCCTGTGGATCTTCTATGTGGCTCGGTGGGTACATGCTCCACATGGTATTCTGCCTTTCTGATGTTAAAATGCAGCACATAGGCTCTTACACATGGTGTAGGAGCTGCTCTTTGATGGACATATAATCAAGCAGGAATTTGAAATATGGCCAAGACTTTGCTTTTATTTCTTGGCTATTGGACATAAGTGTGAGTTTAGCCTGTAGAATTTATTCTTCTTTTATTGTATTAGATAAATTGAAACAAGTGGGAAAATCCTTCTTAATTGTCTTTCTCCTGCAGTCAGTTCCACAAGGTGTGGTTTCAGCTATCAGTACTTAAACATATATGATATGATAGCACTGTCAATGCAAGATATTATTAGGAACTATATTATTGTCATGAAAGAAGTGATGTGTGTTTCTTTCCTTTTTCTTTTAGTTTTACCAATCAATGCCATTACATCCACTGGTTTTCTCCTGCATGAGCACGCTTCCTTTAACTCCTATGTGTCACTCATTTCAGGCGGCACATTAAAATACTTGTCCTGCAATAAAATTTCTCAGAGAGCCCTCACTAAAGGAAATTTCCATTATTATTTTGCTGTAGATGTGTTTGCAAGCAGTATTTCTAAGTACCTATTTTAAGTGTTTTATTTATATGTCATATAACATTGTTCATATATTAAAATTTCATTTACATACACTTTGTTATATAAACACATCTATATTATTTTTAAAATACATTTAATGTTTTAATCAAGCGTATTTGTAAGTTTTCTTTTTATATACTGTTTTATTCCATTTAAATAATCTTTGTTTGGCACAATGTTTCTGTTTGGCAATATTAAAGCTTTTTAAAATTCAGCAATAAATATCGCTGAATGCAAATTCCAGTAAGAATAACACGTTAGCGTAGCATTAGCATAGTTTTGTTTACTATGAAGCAAACTACTATTCAGTTATTCTATTCAGTTATTCTATTCAGTTACTCTGCAAGGTACAAAGTTTTTTACCATCACAGAGAAAATTTCAAGTCTGAAGAACTTGGTTTTCTTATAAAATACAACGGAAAGAGAAAATACATAGATGAAAAAGTTTAATTGTTTTATAGTATTGAAATATTGTTCTGATTGCATGAAGCAGTTATTCAGCAAAGAGAATGACACATATGGACAATTCCAAGCAAAAAACTACTGAAACAAAAAATTCCCTCCAACTCCACCCCTCATCAACAGTCAATTCACTTGTCCCAGACACATATGAGGTCACTCCTTTGGCTCTTTTTGAAACTTCTTAGCACCCAAAAGAATTTAAGCAGAACTCATATTCTGGCTCTAAGCGCACAAGGTCATAAGGTTCTTCTGAGAGGGAAATTTTAGTGAGCATCAGTAACACTGTAGTTCACCTTAAGCTGCCAGTGATCAACAAGCAAGTAATATATTGAGTCTGTTATCCATAACAGAAAAATTCCTTAAGCATGCCTACAATAAACGTAACAAAAAAACTATCTAGGCCTCAAATCACTTGTATAAAATGTGACATCTTCAGCTTTTCAAAAGCTGACTGATTACATATCAATACCTGCTTTGCAAGCACTGTGAGTTTCATACCACTATTGTCTCCGTAATGTGATCTTGCAGTAGTTGAGGTTATTGCAGAAAACAAACCACAGAACTGCAGTGTGTCAGAGACTCTCACCACCACAGAGCAAACCCAGCATCCAACCATTGTCCTTTTATGCTCCAGAACTGCTGGAGGTTTATGTCTGGTTTGGTTTTGATGGCCTTTGTCTAACTTACGCTGTGATCTACAGTCCTTGCTCTGTTTAACCCTTCCATAAGCTATGTTGTCCATGCATTCAAGACCTGTACCTGTTACAATGACCATGCTAGAATTATAGCCCATCTAGCACTATTTCAGAAACAGACACTGGTTAATTTATCGCTACTGTAAAGTCAGATTCCCATCAAGGACATTTCACCAGCTACTATTCCTTCACCACACACATAATTAATTTCCTAACTTAGGCCAAAAAAAATCACTGTAAGAGTATATCTTTTAAAATTAAAAATATAATACAATTTATTTCTATTTTTTTTTTATTAAATAAGAGAAATAGCACTGACATATAATTATTTGGATTAACAAAGCTCTACATTACACTTCCAAAAATCCTCTTGCTTTTTTAGTTTTGCTTATGGAGGAATACATTGCAACATGAAAAGGTAACTTACCACATCAAATCAAGCCTGATCTCCAGATAAATAAAAATTAAACAAAGCAGGATAATGTGAAAATAGTAAAGCTAGCTTATCTGATAACTAAATTAAAAGCAATAGTCCTTTAGGCTAGTAAATGTAAAATGTGTGCAGTACCTCAAGAGATAAATTGAAGTTTATCCTTGTTTTCTAGAATGGTAGCACAGAGCACTAACTAGAGACAATACCACACGCTTTGAACTTTATATCTTTTCCATATGAAATGAATCTTCACTCTGTTTATATAGCAGTGGAGCTGGGCTGTAAAAGAGAAACAAAAGTGCAAATATTGAATAGAAACCCTCATTCCTAAATAAACTGAAGGGGTATTGAAGTGCTCAGGTTTTCTTTATTCCTTGGTTTATTTCTTTGTGAATAACTGACCAAATTCATGAGTAGCACCCGTGAGCTGCTAAGGAGCCATAAAATGTATTACTCAAAGGCGGGCCTCAGAAGAGGCCTTCTTGTGAAAGTGGTGAAGTACCATTAATCTACAATAGTCAATACTAGAGTACCACCTGTGGAGAGAAGAACCTATGTTTCACAATTCCTCCCATTCTTCTGCAGTACTAAGATCTTTTCCTTAACCTACTGTTTAAGCTGTAAATGCATGAGAAATGTTATATTTAATCCAAAATACTCTTGCAATCACTGAAAAGCAAGCAAGAAAACATTAGGATATGTGAACTAAGGGGAAGAAACAGATTGGATATTGAATGGATGTTGAACATTTTTCCTTAACCTCCAAGCAAGGAGGGCCCCCCCCCCCCCGAGTGGGGCAGGCACATCAGGGAGAAAAGATAGCTCGCCTTTGGTGGCGGAGCTGTTCCTATTCTTGCATGCTCTTCAGGACATCAGCATCTTTTTGCTCCTTGGTGCCATTTTTTGCCGCACCGATACCATACAACCTTCCCGTACTTACTGAAAGAGCATTACTCAAAACACTCCCAAGCAGATTCTCATTTAGTAAAATAGTTTTGTTTTCCCAGTTATGAAAATAGCCATAATTTGTGATTCTATATAGTCATGGATAAAATACCCCTAAGACAGTAGAAAGATGAGAATGTATTTGAATTGCGAATGTCTCCTTACAGCTTCTGCCCTAAAATAACAGTCTTACTTTTTTTGTATCTACAGCAAAAGCCACTTTTGTGTGGGTGAATAAGGTCCGTTGCTGAAAACAATCATTTCAGGAGCTTGTTTTTATCTTACTGATGGCTAGGGTTACACTGTAGATTGAACTGTAAAATATTCCTTCACTGCTTCTTTTGTTTCAGTGAGATATAAAGTTTAATCTATATCAAAGACATTCCACATGGCAAATATTCAGGGACAATGCTAGAAATACAAAGAAATCTGCATATATTTCTAGTTTTTGAGAGAAACAATAGATCACCACATACTCATGTCTAATAAATTCTTAGCCCAGCAGTCTGTCTGAAGAAACAAACATTTACCAGAAATATTTGCCAGGCTCCCTACATTTTGAATTCAAAAAGCATTTCCAGCAGCATGAAGGATTTTTGCAACTTTTTAAACTCACAAGTTCGTGGAAATCCTCGTTTTTACGTTTTAAAATGCTGCTATAGAATCCCTATTAAAAACAGAAGAAAACAACAACAGTTTTTATGTTGTGCCCTATCCAGCTGACACTGTCCTTTTGGAAAGCCAATGACTTGTTAGTACCCCTAGCAGGAGTGTGAACAGATGCGTCCCTGACAGGCGATGGATGGTCAGGGTCCATCTGGCCAGTGCAGCTTGGACAGAAATGATGTATACAGCTTCATCAGCGAATGACTGTCATCAATCCTGTGCCATGGATAGCGTAAATGACAGCTACACTGCAGCTGAGGCCCAGGTGTGAGAATGAAGAAGGGGCTGATTTAAGAATGCTGGGTAATCAGGAATGTATAGTCTCCTGGACTTTAATTTGTATCTTTAACCTCCTATAAATATCCCTGTATACTGTAGGAGGTATGTGTTTTTAAGGAGTCTGATTGTGAAATTAGCTCCAGGATGACAGACATTCTTTGCTCTCCTTTAGCTGCTGATTACCCCAGCTCCCAGTATACATTAACAAATGCATGCTGAGCTTTGGTCACTGTACTGTGGGCTCCACAATTTAATTATTACCTCATTGATTTTTCATGTATTTCAATTTTCTTTTTTTCAAGTCACAGTGACTGTCCTATTGGGGGCAATGTTTGTTTTCTCTTTCCAAGATTTCCTCGTGGAATTTATTTTGAATTCGGGGATTATTTTTTTAACCCATCAGGAACTCATATTTGCTTAGCCTGCCAGTTAATAGACAGGTAGATTCACAGTCCCCTAAAAGGAGTCTGAACATTATGGTTGAAGCTAGATATAGACAGAAAACAATGCTGCAGTGACCACTGGTAATCCCTAACTAAAGGTACTTCTGGCTTTTTAAATGATCTCTTTTTACCATCCATCAAAGAGCATGCATAATTTGCATCTATTAACATTTTATTATTTCAGAGCATTGAGGATGGGAAAATGGAGACAATTATTACATCTTCACAGGGTTTTTGTTTACTTAGAACTATTTCACAATAAATCCCTTTTCTTTGTGAATCATATAGACTAATGTAGGGATTGGAAAGCATGGGAAGTCATGGAATGTTCTGTATAAGGACATGAGTCAGTCCTTTCACAGTAAACTGAAATGTGTCCACTGTCATGAACAGGCATCACCTGTAATCATAATCTCTTAAGAAGATGTTAATTGCCATATAAGCAAGGCTTATATACACACACCATACTATATATAATATACTGCATGCACAGTTTGTCTGTGAACACATACACACAAAAATCCCATTTTTTCAATGTATAGTCCATTCTTTCAGACACAAAAGTTGTATACTTCTTTTAGACTTAAACTTGAAACCCCCCAGAAATCACTATAGTGTTAGACAGACAAGCTTTAGGAAGGCACAATGTAAATTCTGGTGGCATTATCATAAGGAGGGATGGTATGGGACAATACTCCAAACAGCCCCATTTGAGACACAGAACTCAGTTAATATGCAATGTACACAGCAGAGAGGCCTTAACATTGCAGGGGAGGGTACAATGGGCCACATTAATTGCAGGTTACCAGGACTGTGATCAATTTTCATCTCCGAGTGCTTAATTTTGCTGCCTCCTATTCAAGTTCCTAGAACAGAAGTGGCATAAAGGGAACAGAGGAAAGTGGAGATGCCTTGAAAAGGGGGCGTCCTGGTCTAGCTCCTCTTCCATCCAGAGAGAATGAATTAGACTTGGCTTGGGAAAAATCACCATTTTTAATTGTCTGTTTGTGTGTGTGTATATATAAAGAACATTTGAGTACATGTACGTATTTGTGTGAGAGCATTTGTGTATGCATGTGCATGTGTATTTGCATGAATAGTAATATTCTGAAAACGAGTTCCTTCAAGTTCACTAAAAGTTAAGAAGGGACTATTTTGCAGGAAGGAATTAATTCCTTGAAAAAAAAATATTCTTTTTGGACAACTTGAATTTTTTGCCTCCAGACTGAAAATGTAATTGATAAAAAAATCATCCAAGTAAGAAGAGGAAGACTTGTCATCTGGGATTCCCTAAAGAAAACCTATTTACTCCAGTAAAACTACAGTTTTGTATATAAAGGAAATTTTTCACCAGAATATTAATGCAGCAAAACCCCCCTGCTAAGTCTACACATGGACCATATTACAGGTTTTTATGAAAGCAAGATGAGCTGTACCTGCACAAACTATTGCCTTTAAGTAGTTTAGGTAGAGATTTTCAAAAAGCATATCTGGAAATTTAGTGTTGGAGAGCTCCAAAATATCTTTGAAATTTGTGCTCTGAAATTCTTGGGCACTTGGAAAAAAAAAACCCCAAACAAACAAACAAACAAACTATCCCCTTTAATATTTAATAGGGCTGTGGTTTAACCTTTAGAATATGAATAGAGGCCCCACCTGTGTAGGCTTACTTGTTATCCAGGAGTGCAGGTCAGCACCGATCAGATCAATACACCCCCAGGAGAAGGGGGAAGTGGAAGGCCGCCATCAGGCACTGAGCCTTACTCCAATGAATCACAATTACGGGAACACCTGTGCTAACAAACGATGTCCTGAGCTGCCAGGTACTGTGTGCAGCACCGCTCCGAATTCCTCATTTATTATCAGGGGTGCGTTGGCCTGCAGTCCCATATTGTGCTACATTGTAAAAACTCAGAAGGTCACTGGTTCAAGACCTCTTAGGATGACTAAGCAAGCTTTCCTAGGCCTTTTTGCTGCTTCTCCTGGATACCTGTTTTAGCATTATCTTCAAGGTACTGTCAGAGTCTCCTAATTCATACACCTCTGTTTCAAAGAGCAATGCATCAACTTGAGGAATGCAGTTTCAAGAAAAGTAACACACAAAAGCATCTTTACATTGTGATTCATATTTATTAGTGAAACCTGTCCAAAAGCTGTGGCTAAATGTAACATGGCAGAGGAAAAAGAGAAAATGGAAATGCCTCCTATGGCAATGGAGGTAGGAAAGGTTGGAAAAAAAAAAGCATACAATACTTGAAAATACCTCCCTACAATAGTATTTGTTATCATATGTATGGAAGAGCTTTGTTGCTTCCATGCTATTACAGTAAGTAATCTAGCCAAAGTTTAAGGAAAGGCAGCAGTAGGATGAGGCACTTCTGCCATGTGAGAGGTTGGACTGTGAGAAAATAGCAGTTAGGATCATCACTGCCTTTAAATCCTCTCTCTAAAGGAAGGGATATATTAATACATCTCAAGTTTCTTCACTGCTGTACTACCATAACATTGTTGTGCAACATCTGTAATAAGATTTGCATATAATCTGTCAAGAAACTAATAAATGCATCACTTAACAATGAACCCTTATGATCACACAGAAGCCAGAATGTTTTCAAATACTTTTGGTGGTATGCAGCTGGGAGAGCCATGTCTCATATTTTACATGCATTTCCCAGTGACAAGGCATCAGAGTAAAAGGCCATGCTACACAACTGAGAGGAAAGTGTCTGTCCAGCAAACTTAGTTCTGGCTTCAGAAGAAGTTACTGTGCTTTTAATATCATGCTGAGAAGTGGCTATTTGGAGATTAGGACAAATGAAGACCTGGATATGATAATTTTTTCTGTCTCAAAATCTTGTCTAGGCAAAATCTGAGACTTTGAACATATGTTCAGGATTTCCATCTCTATGCCTTTCAGTCTTGTTACAAGAGTAGTTGCTTTACCTCTGAGTAGGCTGTGGCACATCTGAAAATCCTAGGTACATCTGCTGTGCATTCATAAGCCATTTTGGTGAACTTTGTAGACACACCAGAGCACCTACATTGTACTATGCTTATGACATGGAAAACAAAAGTATTCAACATGTAAGGTCATCTATGATGTATCATCAAGGTAGGGAAGATTTCAGCCTTCCCACCCAAGCACTAGTCAGCATATTCAGGCATATATATATAAGTACACATGATTACCACAAAACTCCCATATCTTAAAGTCAGAAGAAGAAAGGTAAAGAGGGGTGGAAAGGAAGATGATGTGAAGGAAGAAAAAGAGTGAAACAGCTGCAGAATCTCTTCACCTTCTGTAAAGTGTGTACATGACAAAGTGCTTTGGGGGAAGAGAATCAGCTAAACACTGAGCCATTTATCACTGCACAGCCGAATTAAGATAACATTATTCTCACTTATTACACATTAGTACTTCTTTAATTCAAATTTTGATTTGATCAACTAGAAAACTATTCACTGAGTTACCTTTCCCTTTTATTTGTCTGTGAAAAATAAAATGAAGACCATCTGGCTCATGAAATTAGCAGGTATTTTTTCTGACCACATAAAAGAAATAAAATCCCAAACAACCAAACTTTCGTCTAATTCTCAATCTCCCTCTGCTTCTCTCACTTTTCCCAGTGTTGCATGTTTGCCAGTTAGTCAGAACCCATTGCTACCACCATCAGATCTCCCCGTATCAGAATTTACAGATTTTCTGTTCAATTCTCACCATATGTTGCAAAGCAAAGTACCACAGCATACTGAAGAAACAAATGACAGAGGCAGTCCACAAATACAGTGTACACTTGTTATCATTGATACTGTCTTTCCAGTCATATCTCACTAGCCTGTGAACCAGCACAGAACAAAATGAAAAGGACATAGAAAAGTGTGATCAATTTACAGCACCAGAGGAGGATTGAGGAAGAAATGCCTAATCTGAGTTATTAGTAAATTTTAAACTAATTTTCTTTTGGCAATACTTGTGTAGACAAGATTTAATATATCTCCAATGTGCTTTAAAACTCCTCTGATGCATTTTTGCTGTTTTGGTTTAGGGACTTGCTTGATTGGAAACCACTAGCATGCTTAACTGTGCCACATATTTTTCCCTCTGATTAAAATGCAGGCTGGCACAAGCAGAGACTGATGGCCTCTGAGTTTATAGATTGACCAGGGCACCTGCCGTGCAAGCATCTTTGTGCTGCCCCATCACTGAATTTCATTCTGACCTTGAAGCATCACACTTGATAAAGCTGAAAGTTAGTTTCTATTTCTATTTCCAGACCTGTTTTTTAGTATCCCTCGACAGACTGTCAATTGTACTCTGACATAATGGTGCCTGCATCTTGGAGTTGATGTTTTCATCTACAGAACTTTGCAGTTCTTCTACATTATTCTGATCTTAAATATTTGTAAATGAGTCACAGCAATAAGGACAGGAATACACCTACAGGTGACATCTTGAATCTCCTGCAGATTGGACCAGGACACATCAGTACCTACTGGAATTTTTTTTACTTACAGGTCTGTTTAACCTAGCTCATAAGCAACAGTTGGAAGTGAAGTTTCTTCAGGAAATGAGCACTTTCTGAAATGTCTCTTACAGCACAACTGTTGATCCCATTCATAATGAACATTGCATTCACTCAGTACAAAGCAACCAAGTTTGCCTCAATGTACAGCAAAAAAGATCAGGAATCAGAAAAAAAATAAGGTTTTTGTGTCTATAACATTTCAAATTATTGCTCTTTTCTCTATGTAATCAACAATAAATCAAGTAGCCTGGAAACTAATGTATCTGTATCTCTGTGCAAAAGATAATCGCGTTTTACAACACTGGGGATTAGATAGAAGTGCATTTCTAGTAAAAGATCAACCTGAAACTGATATAACTCTGACATAAACATGCACCTAGAGATCTGATTCAGATAATAATGAAGACTTTACTTGCTAAAGCACATATGAAAACCTTTTCAGGGCACAAATAAAATAAACTTAGTGTAACTTCTAGAATTAGAGCCTTGAAATGCTCTTTTTGGACTCTGAAATGTATGCAAAACCAACAAGTACTTCACTGTCTGAGTAATGTTCATGACGTTGCATCAGTGCAACAACAGTTTCCTAGAATGGCTCATGCATAAAGTACCGCAATAGCTACATCTACAAAACACACCAAACATCTGAAGAGAAGTCATCAAAAGCAACAAAATTCTGATTCCTAGTTGAGGCCTGTGACATTTACAGGCTATACAAGAATACATGGGATGTTATACAGCATTGCGCATCATTATTGTGGAAGTCATTGTTTCCCTCATTAGTGCTCTAGATCTGTACATTACTTCCATTGCAGGTCATGACCTTCATGCTGACAGTCCATCCTTAACTCACCCTTTTGTGCCTAGGTATTGTAGCAAATTTGCTACAGTACGTGACATCTCACACTTGAATTTTCTGCAATATTTGAAGACATGTATCCCATTCAAATGCACTACTTATCAACTCAGAGGTCTTCAGGAAACCATTAAGAAGATATAGGACACATATCTAAAGTAAAATTAGATATAATTTCATTCGTAAGTGTTGTATTTTATTATAATATTTAAGCTGTAGTTCTCTGTAGAGCTTTTAATTTTATGTGATAGAACGATGTGTAAATCATACAGCATAGTTAAAATATTCCTAAAATACTTTTAAAGTTGAATAATCTTTTCCAAAGACATTCACCCACAAGGAACATCCAAAATGGTAAACATTTCCATGGTCATTGCCCTCATTTACTTTAGTACTAATTAGAAGCATAACTTAATATGCTGCAAAAATGTTAGCCTTTCATTTTTAATGCAATTGAAGATAAATGACTAAAACTTAGCGGTCATTCTGGACTCCTGAAAAGCTGTGATTGACACAGTATCATCCTGTAATGGAGCAGCTAATATGCAGACTTTGACATGGTTAGAGCCATTATGATAGATCATATCAATTCATAATTTGGCTTCGCAATTATGTAGAATTATCGACACAATATTTTACAATGCCTTTTCCTTTTCCACAATGCCAATGTACAGAGAAGGTCTTTGCAAGGAGGACTCTGAAGTATAACCTGAAAGAGAAACAAAAAAGTTTCAATTGTAAAAAGTCAACAAGTTTTAGCATCAGAAAACCAGTGTTAAACAGGGAAAGAAATCAGTTAGGGATTACATGCCTGGCAGTCTCTCTAATACTTAGGTTTACTGCCCACAGTCCTCGTTTCCCTGTTCAGTACAAAATTGCAGATAACTTGTCAAACTATGAAAAACAGATTAAACCAGAAAAAAAAAAAAAAGAAAAAAGCAGTATTTATTCCAGTTTTATGGTCAGATAAAGATGCTAACTGACTGCAGCATTTTCCTTTGTTTCTTCAACTCTTTGCTGGACACTGACTGGATGGCCAGGCCAAAAGAGTTTAGGTAAATGGAGTTAATTCACTTGGTGGACAGTGACAAGTGGCGTTCCTCAGGGCTCAGGACTGGGGCCAGTTCTTTTTAATAGCTTTATATCTGGATGAGAGGATCAAGTGCACCCTCAGTAAGTTTGCAGATGACACCAAGTTGGGAGAACTGTTGATCTGCTTGATGGTAAGAAGGCTCTACAGAGGGATGTGGACAGGCTGGATTAATGGGCTGAGGCCAATAGTATGAGGGTGAACAAAGCTGAGTGCTGGGTCCTATGGAAAGCATGGCTGGAAAACAGCTCAGTGGTTTAAGGACCTGGGGGTGGTGGTTGAAAGTTGGCCGATTGTGAGCCAGTATCATGCACAGATGGCCAAGAAGGACAAGAGCTTGAATCAGAAGTAGTGCTGCCAGAAGGACTAGGGAAGACTTGGCACTGGTGAGGCCACTGTGTCCAGATTTGGGCCACTCACTAAAAGGCTGATGTGCTGGGGCATGTCCAAAGAAAGGCAACAAAGCTGATGAAGGGTCTGGAGCACATGTCTTATGAGGAGCGATTGAGGGAACTGGGATTGTTTAGCCTGGAGAAAAGGATGCTGAGTGGAGATCTTATGGCTCCCTACAACTACCCGAAGGGAGGTTGTAGCCAGGTGGAAGTTACTCTTCTCCCCAGTAGCAAGTGATGAGAGAAAATGGCCTGAATTTGCACAGTGGGAGATTTAGTTTGGGTATTAGGAAAGATTTCTTCACTGAAAGGGTTGTCAGGCACTGGAACAGGATGAGTCACCATCCCTGAAGGTATTCAAAAGATGTGTAGATGTGGTGCACAGGGGCATGGTTTAGTGGTGGACTTGGCTGTGTTAGCTTAATGGTTAGAGTTGATGATGTTAAAGATCTTTTCTAATCAATATGATTCTATGGTTCTATGATTCCATGACTGACTTGTTTTATGAAATGGGATTGTGAGGTTTTGTTTGGAATGTGCAAAGAAAGTTTTGCACTTTATGCCACTGATGTTACAACCTAGAGAAATGAGAGCAAAACCAGAGAACCATACAAATGCTGCAAAGCCAGCTTTGCCACAGCTTAATGAGCAGCCTGTCTCTAATACCAATGTGTAAACTAGCAAGTAATTGATCCAAACCACAGAATTCTGATGGTTCCAAAATATGCTAAGACGTGTATAAAAAGGATTTGATTTTTTGTCCCCCAGTTCTCTTAACATTGTCATAATATTCACATTAAGTGCCCAGCAACATTTCTATCACTTCAGTTTTCTGACTTGGCTTTGGTTTCACTCTTCTTGCTCTTATACTTACAAACAATATCTGGAGAAGAGGATGCTTAGTAGATATAAATTAGTCACTTTGTTGATCTCAAATGACAGAAGACAGTGAGCTGATTCACCCCAAGCGAGGGTATATACACTTAAACTCTACTTTAATGATTAACTTTTTTAAAAATTTTAAAAATTATGCCAAAAAGTATCCTTTAAAGTAATCTAAACCACTGCTATGTATGCAGGACAAATAGTCTGTACTGATACATATAGATACGCTTATAGGGAAAAAAAAAACCCACAAGAGCCCTAAAACTTATTGTGTGGGCTGATAACTTTATACTTTATATTGACTTCTGGTGCTAAGAGAATTTTATAATGGAGTTCTAAAATCCTCAAAAAAGGGGTTTGTAATGGAAACTCTAATATACCTTTATCTATAACGGCACGGCTGGGGGCTACTGTAATAATCCTTTTGCTTTCATGTGGCCATCTGGAGGCCTATTAAAACTAGTATGTAAAACAGACTCCCAAGTGAGTTGAGTTTGCCAGTTCCCACAAAGTCACTAAACTAAGGGAGTTAGCCCTGCTATAGGGTGAAGTGTCCACTACAGAAAGGCAGCTTAAACTCTAACCTTTACACTGTGAATATGTTGTGTATTTTGATTATGATTTTGATATGTACACTTTAATGGTGCTAGAAGCCCAGCCCTAGGTCTGTTGTGCACCTCTAGGGGTATGTGACAAGATGTAAGAGGCTAAGCAAAGTGGGAAGTCAAATACTGCAAATGTAATGAAGTATTACATTTCAACTGAGAAATACTATATTCTGATCTTTATGGAAAGCAGCACTAAAATACTGACCATTTTGCAAGAACCTACTCTCCTTGCTCAAATACAAATGCAAACATTATATATAACATTTATTCAGTACTGCAAATTCACATACTTGAATATGTAAATTATTTTACAGCATAGTTTGGTCTCTCTGTTTTTTATTCAATTAAGATTACTTAATATGAGTGCACTCAGTAAAATAATTTGAGTCAATGTAGACTGGGTATTATTTGTCCAAAATAAAGCCCTTTCCATATACTCATTACTGATCTTACTCAGTAACGTGGTTGTGTCCTATTGCACCTGATACATCAAAACAAACAAAAAAAATTAAGTTTCTGTCTAAAACTGAACTAGAACTCAAATCTAGGACCAAATAAGATGCATTAATTGCTTTACTGCTTCACTGCAAAGCCACTCTTAAAATGTAATTCCTTAATGAAGTCCGTTAATTTGTTCATGGCAGTACACAAGCTGTTCAAAATGACACAGAATTGCACTCTGTTTTCTAACCCCTGCAGTTTCTTATGTTAGTCACTCTGTCTTGTGTTGTTATCCCATGGATAGTAATTATTTTATAGTGGCTGTAATTAGGAGAGAATTAGGCTTGGTAAACAAAACCTGCCTTCTCCTGTTAATAGCTAAGGATAATAAATTTGGCTCTGACGTTCACTATATTTGGACAAGGCTTGGCCTTCTTCCAGTTTTCCCAATAAGAACTTTATTATATAATTATGCCTTGGAGGGGCTCATATTACAAGGTAATTTTTTTTTTGTTAAGACACATATTGCATGGCTTCCAGCCAGTAAATGATATACTGTAATATATGCCTCCAATAAATGTTTTAAACAAAATCTCTCTAAGCAATGTCCTGCTGGAGCTGCACACTGCAATTCAGCAGACATATTTACAGGAGTTTTTCATAATGCAAATTATTTTCTTTTGCTCACATTGTCCAACATTATAACAAGTGTTTAAAAAGAAGCACAGGATTATTTTTATCAGCAAATGACATGGTTAGATTCTTAACTTATCATATCTCAGTAGCTTAAAGTTAGTCTTCATACTTTTTATTCTGTGAGCAAAGTCACAGTTTGCTGACATGCACAGAAGTGTAGCAAATATCTTATTTTCTATTTTCAGCTTGAATTAAAAAACAATCCTTTGTTCCATCTTTCAGCCCACGCACTAATGCATCATCTCCCAACCTCTCCTTTATTTTATTTCATACCTTTTATGTAAAATACAATTTAAGTTAACACACAATAGCACAAAATGCTTTTCAAAGGGATTCAATCACAAGCTAAATAGAAAAGGAAGGGCTTAAGGGGAAATTTATATAGTGAGTGGCTTGAAAGAGAGAGGGAGAAAGTGTTACAGTCACAAGGAGGAGAAGCTATCGGATCAAGACTGGGAAATAGGAATGAGCAATTAAATTCTGAAACAATACAGCAAAAGCAACCGAACAAGACTAGTACACAAATTTTTACTTTCTCCTGTTGCTGAGTTTTCACTGCTAGTAAGATATAGGTAAGTAATTTATCATAATTGTGTTCACCTAGCTTTGTAAGACTGTGTAAGGAAACAGAATTAGGTTTGTAAATTTAAAGATGTAAACCAAGTACAGAGAGATTAAAAACTGGTGGCACAAGAAGAGAAACCAAAAATCATGTTTCCAGGCCATCTTTTATGGTGACTAAACAGCATCCAGTATCTTCTGAGTTTTCCTGAACACTAATGCTACAGGTTAAAGGGTGGGAATTCCTCAACTATAAAAACTACCAGGTTCAGATAGGATAGACTGGCCATCAAATGGTTTTGGTGTAAAAATAATATATTCTGTATATTTTTACTTAACTCCTTTCAAGGGAATTTCTCTTTCCTGAATACACTCAGCTCAGTAGAGATAACTCAGTATGCAATCACTAGTGTAAAAGGAGTCACAAAGATCAATAGAAAGGAATTGAGATATGTGCAGAGACAATGACATCTATAAAAGTATGTAAAGTGCTCTTATGGGGGAAATGACCTATATACTAGCTTTAAAAATACTACATTCACAAAAATTGCAGAAAATTTCACTGTGGTGCCCCCCCCCCAAAAAAAATACTAAACCAAAATAATTTATACCGCTTCAGGCATTCACTTTAGATTTTTAGGCATAATTTAGGACTAAAAAATAAAGATCTTGAGCTAAATTCATCAGCATTAGAGGCACACAGTCGATTAATTTGGCCCTGGGTAAGACATCTAGAAAACAAAAGGGCAGGGACTAAGTACATCAACAGTCATTAGAATCAGAAAAAGACCATTATGTCAGCTACTCCAGGCTTAGCTTATTCCAATTTCTTAATGTAGTACTGGCCATGACAATACTATCTTCCACGTTCTCCCAAAAATATGGTTTTAATTTCTCAAACTAAAGTACTAACACCACTTTCTTTGGGAAACAAAGGACTAAGTATTCCTTATTGTTTTAATCATATCTTGGAGGATATACAATCCACATTCCTCTAGAAACTATCCTGTTATTATACTGTTGCCTATTAATTCTTCAAAATTTTGAAATTATCTTCACAGTTCTCATGACTTCCCATAACCACCTTTGAAGATGGCCCACAGATGTGCCACAGCCCATGAGGCAGCTGGGTACAAAGCAGAACCATTTGTACTGATTCACATGGAAGTGACAGGAGAGCAGGCAGAGACGCAGCTTTGCCAGCAGGAAAGCACAGAGCAGGAGCAATTCCCCAGTGTGAGCCTGTACATATAAAGGCACTGTTGGCAAACAGGACTCATCTCAAGCTCTGTCCAAGGGTTGGAGACTATCATTTTGTGAAGATAAGTGGCCAAGAAACTTTTACTACTCTTTCCTCTCTGTATTTTTTCCTCTTTCTCTCATCTTCTCTTCTGCATCCCTCATGATTCTGAGACAGGAAACACAAAACCATGAGTGACTCATGGGTATACAATAGCATTGACTAAGAATTTCTTTTGCTATCCTATCATAAGCTTCCATGATCTCAGCGTCTGGAAGATATTATATGGTTCATAATTTTAAAATATTGCTTTAGGAGGGAGAGAAGGTGGGAAGCAGACATAATTCTGTCCTACATCAAAAGCCTAGCTACCTGACAAACACTAAGGACCAACAAATGTGCATGTTGCCCTATGATGTACAAGGTGACCAGGCTCAGACTGTGATAAACTGTCAGTGGAAGCACACTCTAGCACCAAAGGACCTGCACCTAAAGTCTCTAGAAGTGTCAAGATTACTCTCCAAATGTTTCGTAAATTTGGACAAAGATGAGGTGACCAAATAGCCAGTCTTTTCTGAAAAATATTATGTCTTAATAAACAACAAAAAAACCCACCAGCCTACTTGCTCTCTCCCCTTTCTTATTCTATGGTCTCTGTGCCACTGCAGCTATACTAAAATACAGTAAGTGATTTAAATAATCATATCGTAACTTCCAGTAAAATATCCTACTGAAATACTATTCTAGGGTGTTTACTGAGATTTAGGGGAATATGGCCAGAATAGATCCTCAAAAAACTTCTTTAAGGACTCCACAGATACACTTCATATTGAAGAGCTTTGAGTTTAGTCTAAATTTTGCACGAGGACAAATTATGCTCTTGCCAGAGCCAGGGTGTAAATGGAATATGGGGAATTTTGTATACATACTGTCTCAATATCTGAGGGCATTTCTGAACAGTTCCAAGGATTAACAATACTTTGTGTCAAACAGGGTTTTTTTGGCGTTTTGCTTTTTTAGAGGCTGAGGAAAGCAAGCTCAGAGAAGGGCATAGTGAGCAGCAGGGGACCAAAGCTCCTTTTATCATTATTCTGAAATGAGATAAAGTGAAGAGATGGTCATGAAGAATATCAGACAGTAAATAGTATCCCTGTGTGCAAATCAGAAGTGTAAACTTTGTTTTAGATAATGGCTTAGAGAGGGAGATGGTTTGTTAGAAAGAAAAAACAACACTGAAAAAGGTGAGAGAGAGAAATATTAGGGAATAAAGATAAAAGGTTTCATTTGAGAAGTATATTTATAATATGTGCCCTGGTTCTTTCTTTGTTATTGGTAAGCCCTCCTATGAACAGAAGAACAATATGTGAAATCCATAGTGTATATTCACTTTTTGTTTTTTTGCAAGCAAGGGGGTGTGATCTCTCTAGAAATTGTGAAAGCTCCATGCACTGGCGAGGAACTGTCTAAATAATACTGACTCTAATTCTTTGATTTACCACAAAAGGCTTTCAGGCAACTGGCTTGGTAATACATCCTTGGCTGGATGTCTGATGAAGATGGTCATTTATAAATGTGCAAAATCTCTCCAGCTCCACACTGGTCAGGTCACATTTAAAATAATGGCTTCTACTCCTGACCCATCTATCTGTAAACACATCAGACTGACAGCTTGCTTTACTTGCAATGCCCAATAGGCACGGGGACAGCACCACGCTCTAACGAAGGCCTAACTTACTGACTAGCTTTTGGCAAGTCTATGTGATACCATACAAGAACATTGGTCTTGATGCTGATGATGCATAGCTTGCAGGTGTAAGAGATGTGAGGGAATGTGATTCTTTTCACACATGGCAAGATTAGTGTGTTAAAACTGCAAATGGAGTAAACAATTTCTGACTTGTTTAAGGCTGGTCAGTGTCTTTACCAATATCATCAAATGTGTGATTTACTACTACAGCTATCTAACAGAGATTCTCCTTTAGATCAAATAGTAGATGACTGGGGTTTTAGAAACAAAGAACAAAGTGAAGCTATTTACACAGCATAACTGTTAGACTGATATTTCACAACCAGTCAAGATGGTTTGGTAAAACTGTGGCACCTGGGCCACAGCAGAAGCACTCTGTTTGCAGTAATAACAACATATTGGATCCCTTTTACCTTTAAGAATGTTTCTATGCAGTTTACTGCAGCAACAGTTCACAGTTCTCCAGGAAAATGCATTACTCGAAGGGGTAGCAACTCTGGCAGAAACATAAATAACATCAGCACTTTCTTTTCAAGCTTAGTGATGTCAGTACCCACACCAAAGTGATATGAGCTGGGAAGATTTAGGGGAAGAAAAGCATGTTTGATTTTGCATTTTACATCTTTATGCAGAGTTGCCGTGGTTAGAACCACAGCTTTTTGTCTGAACCAAAATCGCAGATGGCAAGTTGGTATTCAAATTTCATGACTACGTAAGAGAAATCACAGAAGTAACAGAAAAGCAGAGATTCTACACACAAAGAACAAGTGATGGTCCCTAAGGATATTAAGGTTAATACAAGAAGAAAACTGAATTGTGTGAATGCCAGTTTCTGTCCACCTCCCAGACTGGTACTGATGGGGATGTTTTTGCTTTGCCATTGCTTTCCCTCTGCAAAGGTGAGCAAGATGCTGTTAATAACTAATATTGTCCCTGATGGTGGCAAGTCTAATTACAAGAAAGGAAAAAGAAAAACCCAACAATACAATACCCAACACCACAATATTGGAGAATGAAAGAAAAGGTTTATGTTTTTTTCCCCTGGATGTCAGTTCATTACCAGCCTGACACTATAACTTCAAGGGTCATTTCTCTGCAGTCACTAAAATACCAAAACAAGAGAAAAGCTGTGCATAAGCAGAAGCAAAAACCCTAGATCATTACATTCTCAAAAGAATTTTTACATAAAATAAGCCTTGTAAAAGAGAGCCCTTCTAACTCATACACCGTTAACGGCATTCCCCAGTTAATGAAAGAGAGAAGATAATAAACAAAGGAATGACTCACTGAAAAGACACTGGAAAACAATATTAGGTAAAATATTTGATATTTGATTTTTAAAAGTTATACTGTTTTTATAGAAAAAAAAAAATAGGGGAGTGTGTGTGATTAGGGTGGTGATAGCTACATCTTCCTACACTATTTCAACACATGCAAGTGTAGCTTTACCCTGGTTTCTAACTGCCTCCTTAAAGTTGACTTCCCTCATATTTTCAACAACACACTGTACATATGGTTCAGGGCTATTTGTACAACTCAAATGTGGAACTTCTTTTGCATTTCAGATATGTATAGGGATCAACACATGAGGTTCCCCTCTGCTATCTGTGCAAAGCACCAGACATGCAAATCATGTACAGATGTTGATGCTCTTGCATCAAAAGATTATCTATCCAGCTTTTTTTGTAAAATATACTCACAAATATAAAAGAAAACCAAATTACTTTGTAATGTACCCATTGAAGGTAAGCCATTATTCTCCAGAGGTAACACAAGTAAAGTTCAGACCAATAAACTAATGCTTGGACAAGCTAAATTTTTTAAGTGGCTATTTGCTTGAAAACAGTGCATATAACAGAAATTTCCAAGCAACTCCAACAGTAGCAGAAAGCACCGTTATTACCTAAGGGTAAAAGTACCTCAAATGCATTCCAGATAGAACATGAAAGTATGCAAGTAGTTTGAAAAATACATCCAGGAACCAGCACCACAACACTGCTCCTCATAACAAGACAGATGTGTGAGATTTCCCTGCTGTGAGACCTTACTTCTTACTTCTTACAGCTACAGAAGACTGGGTCGGAGCTAAAGCCCATCTTTGGTACACAGATCCTGTAAACTCAAACTGAATGGAAAACCCCAACAGATGACAACGGAATTCTGTAGGGCCATGTGTGCTGATTCATTTCACAAGCCAAGGGAGGCTGTACTCCAAGCCAGGAACCTGCCTAGGTCCTTCTCTCCTGACCTTGAGCTGCAGCTCCTATGAAAAATCTGTTTAAACAGATAAAGACAATTTCATTATGTTTTCGGAAGACATAGTCAGACACAAGACTTCCTGGTTACTTTAATCCTTTCCAGAGAACAAAGAACAAGATAAAAAGGAACTAATGGCTTCAGCCAAAAACCTTTGAAATCGATTAGATCCTTTCCATTGATGTCAGTGAGTTGTGGATCAGACCACCACTTCCTCAAGGCAGCAATACGACACTTTCTAGAGAAGGCAGGGGTCCTGAATTTCACCATTCATTCATTTTGATCTTTCACTGTTTAATGAATCTCTTCATCCTGCTCTTATTCTCAGCTCTCAGTCAGGCAGGCATTAGCAGCACATTCACCAGGCAGTAGAGGATCACCAGCATCCATCTTTCAAAAGAGACATACAACTGAGGCCACTCAGGGCCATTAAAGATCCCATGGTACTTTTACAAGAACAAAAATAACAATGCCAGCATCTTGGCCAAATTCCAGCCTCTTTAATTACATTCTGTCCATCTATATTACCTCCTTAGTTTCAGCTGGAAAAATTAGCCACCACTTCTCCACTATCTTATTAATCTCTTAATGTAGAATTAATTATAACAAAAAGACTACAAGCATAAATATTGGCACTTACTGCTATAGTGAGCATCGTTGCCATCCACAGAGTACAGAAATAGCACCCCTCTTTTAATAGAAAAATTGTACATGATTAGTACACCAAAAGTAACCACATAACTATATTCCATTTTTAAAAGAGATAAGCCAAAATAAGCCTAAATTATACCACCACCTCAAAAAACAACTGACAGCAGAAAACCAACAAAACCCAGAAAAAAACCCAACCCAAACAACACAGTATCACTAGGAGTGACTTCTGTAAAATACCTAGTGCCTTTACCAAATATCTTCCGTGACTAGCAGAGTCTGGACAAGCTCTCCATTACTATTCAACATGAATGTCTTGACCACTAGGATTGTTTTTATACCATTTGGAGTTGGAAATAATTCTATAAGGCGTCCACCTATCTTAAGGATCTTGACCTAGACTCCTAGCAGATGATTAGACAAGAAGGACATAGAGTAATTTTTCAGTTTCCGCACTTCAAACAACACCAGTCGATGCAAATGCTAGAAAGAAAATTAAAAAAGCCAGAGATTTCCAGCTAAACTTTGAGAGATTTTAATACATATTTTTGAAAGACATCTACTATCTATGGATAGTAGGATGGAGCTCTAGGGGAGGACATCAAACAGTCTTAATGTGGGATCATTCTAAAATCCCACTCTTAAGTTGATTTAGGCACTCACATACTGTCAACTAATGTAAACAATATCCTAAAATATATACTAATAGGTAAAAAAGATGATCATTCTACTCTGTGAGAACCATAAAAATCTAGATACCTTCTTCATATTTTTCCCTTAAGACAACAGAGACCTTTTTTTCCATGGTATAGAGTGCAACATATCATAGAAGAGACAGTGTCCTGAGAAGATAGATGGTCTAATCCAGGTGGTACACAGCTTTGAGGAACAATTTGGGTTAAAGACACAGGATAACTATGTCTCTCTGGAATACAACAAAAGGGGGTCCAACCATGGACCGCTCACTCTTCAAGCAGAAGTGATTGTGATTAAAAAGGTTGTTGTTGGCAACAAGTAAAATGAAGAGTACTCTAGGGGACCCAGAGAGAATGTCCATTAACTTCATCAGCACTAGACTGAGTTCCCGTATCAGTAAAGTCTCAGGGAAATTTCATTTACCCATTTTAATTGTGGTATGCACTGAAAATGTAGGGCAATAGATAGAGAATTCATAGCTACATATAAGGTTACGTTTGTATCTTTCTGTAAAAATAATTTGGTCATTTACAGAAATATTAGGTTGAGTGATTCATGGTACTATAACCAAAGCTATGAACTGAAGAGCTTCTGATACATGGCAGGAGATTTTTTTCAAGAATCAAGAGATCTAAAAGGAGAGAGAAAAACTAGAGAGGATCTTGCAATAAGTTCATCTGACCAATGAGATGCTATTGCTTAATTGAGCTCAGGGTAATCTTTATATTATTTGGGCACTGTTTTGCCTCTTCAGAAGACAACTGACAGTGAAATGGTGATAATGGGCTTTTTTTCTAGGTATTCCCAAATTCAACAATGGTGGGGAATTGCCTAGATTACTTCAGAAGCTTTTTCCTTCAGTCTTCACAACTTGGGATGCAAAGAGATTTAAAAAGTACAGTTATAAATTACTGGTATTATTTTCACTCTGAGATAGCAACACAGCTTCAATACCAAAGTTTTGCTGAAATAATCTACTGTAACTTTAACAAATATGGGGGAAAACTCTCTTCACTAATGTAGCAGTGTTTTATTTTAAAATATTTTTAAGTGTTTGTGTTAAGTTTTTAGATGCTATACCTGCCCAATTTCTCAGGCTTTGCAAACATCACTTTGTCATCACTCTTGCGCTCTTGTGCCACAAATATTCTTTTAAGTATTTAAGATCACCCAGAGCACATTTAGTTGTTTTTATCCATTTTTTTTTGTGTAATATGTACAGAAAGGGAAAGCTGAAAGTCTATTCAGAGACTCCAGTATAACTCTATTACACAAGTCACTGTTAAATGTATGATTTAAATAAATCCATAAGTGCACTTCTTACTCTAATCTTTTACAGTTATCTCAATCCTGTAGCAAGGAAAGACTAAATAATTTTCAGGCAAACCCTTTCACTACAGGTTACTACTAAGCACTGGGAAAGACCTGGTAAACCCTTACCTAATTTATAACTAATTATAACGTAATCATCACAGAATGTTAGGAGTTGGAAAGGACCTTGAAAGATCATGTACTCCAACTCCCCTGACTGAGCAGGATCAGCTAGATTAAATCATACAGATATGTGACCAGATTGGTCTTGAATGTCTCCAGAGAGACTCCACAACCTCTCTGGGCAGTCCGTGCCAGTGATCGGTCACCTTCACAGTGAAAAGGTTTTACCTTACATTCATATCGAACTTCCTATGCTCCAGCTTGGAACCACTTCCCCTTGTTCTACCACTGACCAACACCGAGAGGAGCCTGGCTCCATCCTCCTGACTCACCCCTTAACATGTTTAAAGACATTAATGAGGTCACTCCTCAGTCTCTTCTTCAAGCTAAAGAGACCTGGCTACCTCAGCCTGTCCTCATAAGGAAGATGCTCCACTCCCTTAATCATCTTGGTGGCCCTGTGCTGGACTCTTTCAAGGAGTTGTGTGTCCTTCTGGAGCTCAGGGAACTGGACACAATACTATCCTTAATAATTCACATTAGTGTGAAAAACTGTTTATATTTTTAAAAAAAAAAAAAAGCTTCTTTACAAAAGGAGTCCCAAAATTCAGCATGTCCTGTCCTGTAGATGCAAATTAAAAGGCCTTTTTACCTTTACCCTTCCAGAGTTTACTCAAACAAGACATGTTTATCTATCAAATCTAGCTAGTAGGCTATAGACAGAGAAAATAAATGTAGCAGCTTAATCTAATTTATGAATCTACATACTTATGAATAATTGAATGAAGGTAAAAGGATAAAATTCCAAATGAATGATAGGGTGCAGATCAGTTCTCAAGTAAAGCAGTACACACCCAAAGCCTTACCACAAATTACTCCTCTGGCAAGAAAGAGAGGTGATGATCTAGAATCTCCTATGAGCCCATGATTAATTGCCAAAAAAGCCCTTTACATATTAATAACTTTTTTTTTATTCTCTTGAAATGTGCTTGGCTATTGAAAACAGAGATGTTTTCAATGTCGCAATAAAAAAAAAAAATAAAAAAAAGCAGTCCTAATCAAGGCAAGTGTATTCCATAATTAAAAAGCCAGATTTAGCCTCATTTCTAGTTTGGGGGTCAGCCTGGATGACACAAGTGGCCATCTCTGGCTGGACTATCTAGAAATACGTCACTGGAGTGTAAATTATTTTCACTGTATAAATAGCTCCTGATGATATCACAATTTGTAAATAGTGCGGTTTGTTTTCCCAGAAGCAGCTTCATGCTAGGCTGACAGCCCTGAAAAGTTTTTGCATTTTATTATGCTATTTTCCTCTTTATAGCTCAATAGGAAATCACATGCCATGTGCCCAGTTTGAATCGTGTCTGCTTTTCCAAATGCTCTGTTACACCCATGACACGTAAGTGCCTTTAACATCCTTGGGTGAGAAAGCAAGTTGCTCACACACATACTTACTATTTTTAAGTCTTTATTTTTATGTAGCTGCAATAGTGTATTTCACAGCTGGCTGATGAAGCACACTAGAATTACTTGGAATTCCTTAGTGCTCCTTAAAAGGCAATTAAACTGAAAATAGAAATGACCGTATGTGGTCAGGTGCATTTCTGCTACTGTATTACTCACACTGCTGCCAGCAGAATATCTGAAGACAGCTTGTACCAGCATACGCTGGCGCAGCTGTGCTAATGGCTTTCCAAACTTCGCTACTCAAACCTGCCCTAGAAAAGCCTTAACAATGCATGTATTTACTAAGATTCTTCCATTAACCTTTCCAATATCATGGCATCTTTCTAACTGGTTTAGTGATTATAGTAACAATATGCCATATAGTCTATATCCAAAGACCTTCCAATGCATACACAAAGTATTTTATCAATCTTCTATCCTTCTGGAGTAGTAAAATAGTATCAACAAATGTCTTGGAAAGAGAATATCCCCCTTTACTAAGTACGGAATACATTGAACTCAAATGTGTCACAGAAAAAGCTAGAAAAACCTGTGCAGAGATACTCCAGAAGTTGGCACAACATACGGTGAGATGAAATGGAATGAGTCTCTGGGGTAATGTGGTCCCTTGGAGAGAAATCATCTTCTGTTATCTTGTAAAAATTGCCTTTTCATGAAAGACTAGGGAATGTTATACCCATCTCCCTTCATCCTCAAGAAGAGGCAAAACTGTTACTATTTCCCTGTCTGTTCCTTAGACAAAAATACTCAAGAACAAGAGCTTACCAAGGAGCCAAGCAGAAGGGAGGGCATTTTACAGATGAAAATGTGAGATAATGTACATTACAAAGTCATGTTTTCCCATGTTTCAGGATTAGACAAGAGTAGGTGTCCTGAATTCTAGTTCTCTGAAAAGCCCCATGAGAAGTTCATATATTTAGATCAGCAGCAACATGGAACCCTTCAGTTAATCATATTTTGGTCCTAACTACAACCAAGATTAATTGGAAATACAATAAAAATAGCCTGCTTGCGGCTGGGGTGAGGCACTGAGCAGATAGACTTGTCACATCTGTTTTCATTCCTTATTATTTAGATCCAGATTCTTTCTAGACAATTTTAAGCTGCAATATCAAATGGCATTTATCTAGGCATTTTAAAATCACGCCAAGATAAAAGCTAATCTTTTTGTAATCAGTATGCAGAGAAGAGGAGAAGCAGTAGTAAAGCAGTTGCTGCATGTTTGCTGACAAAATATTTAATCCAAACATTTAATTTCAATCTGCCACTGTTCTCAGTTGGTATAATTTCTTTAAGCAAATATCATGTAGGAAGGAACAGAAAATAGTCTCAGCTACTGAAATGTAAATAATAAAACATAATCATAATCGAATGTTTAAAGCCATATAATTCCATTTTACAGTCATTTCTGTGTAATATTTTAAATGTTTAAGTGATTTTGAATTATATCTGACATAATGGCCTATGATACTGGCTATATTGGCAAGCAGTAGAAAAGCTTTAATTCTCTCATCTGTTCATTCACATCATATTTCAAAGGTACAACAGTGAAATTGCACTGCAGTCTGGGGAAAACTAGACTTTTGCTTTTCATGTCAATGGCTATTAAAACCAACAGAAATTTAAGGCAGTGATCATCAAAATTCTTTGTGCTTCTAATGAAATTAATATGGATAATTTGTATTTTAGGCTTACATATCACCTGATTACCTCAGACAAAAGAGGCCCCAATTTTGAGGTAACATTTTCTATAAAATTTTCTGTTTTCTGGAAAACCTGACTTTAAAAAACAACTCCAACTCAAAAGTCATCCTGATTTTCTACAATAAATTAATCAATCCATTGAAAATCTTACAGATCTACAAAGTGCTAAGACTGTGAATCAGTTTAATTTCATTATTGACTAATTCTTCACATTCACATTCTAATTCACATTCTTGACTCTGTTACAATGCTTGTCTATAGAAGTGCTGTGATTTTAGACTCTGTTCTAGAATTATATAGGATTTTGTTACTGAAATGTAACACACGGCTGCAAACCAGCCATTCAAAACAAAAAAAGAAAAAAATTATAGCTTTCTCAAAGTGAGATCCTTTACTTAATTTTGTGCAGAGAATCATCACAAAGGAAGAGCAGAGCTCAAATCTGGTTTTAACCCTCAGTTGCAGATTAACTGGGAAAATGGCAATTACCTTGACTACAAGGTTTTTAGATATTTTTACACTTTGTAAAAAAAATAAAAATAAAAATTTAAAATACATATGTCCTAAACATGGAGAATATTATTACAGGGGTCAGAAGGCACCAAGGTAAAGAATAGAAGCTTTGTTTGCTGCATCTAATTGACTACAACATTTTTTTAACAAAGGTCTGTATTATATGTTATTTTTAAAGTTTGAGCCCCAAAGTAACTTGCCTTCCCATCACTGCTTTTCCTCTTCAAAGACTCCCTCTAGAACAGAAACAGGTAAGGGAGTTGACATGGACTTCAGGAGACCATTTAAAACCAGTCCCCTCCCCTCCTTCAGCAACTTGGGTCAGTACATAGCACATCCTTGCAGCCTGGGTACAGGGCAACGAAGCTCAATATCTGCGCCGCCAATTCCCAGCCACCCTCCCAGTCTCTCAGTTACCTACTAAGACACGTAGCACTGTTTGCATGTATAGGAGGTGAGAGAGAAAACATTTTTAGTAGTGAGTGGCACTGAGAGAGAGGCATTTTTGTTCAATCTGTATATAGCAAAACACAAATGTATTTCAAAGCAAAATGATGGATGTCCTTAATTTGTTGGTTATGAACTGTGTGAGCAGATGAGATAATCCAAACCAGAGAGGTTACTCAGACTAACTAGATATAATGAGGAAATCAGAAATAATCCAGAAAAAAGAAATGGTGCCAAGTCAACTAAGCAGGATCCAAAGACACTCTCGGAGCTGTGTAATCTCTAACATAATTACAACGATATTTCTCTGAAGTGAAGTTACAATTTTGTTTACTCCTTGAGCAGACTTGCTTGTATTACAGGTCAAGCATGCGTGTCAAAACCGGCTGGCTTTTCAGCAGTGATTTCTGTTACTTATCAGGTTTGTTTACATGGCTAAACAGGTAGTGCTCATCTCCCCTTCCTAAACCCGGTGCGAAATAAAAGCAGTGCAGCAGGGAGGAGGAAGGCACAAACTGACAATGGCAGGCAGAGTTCTTTATTTATTGCTCCCAGCAGGTGTCAGATGCCGCAGTTTCTTTACAACCATCAACACCCTGGGGCTTTTTAGTTCCACATATAAGACAAGGAAGATGGGGGATGGCAACTAACCTCAAGGGATTAGGTACCTGAATCCTATCCCGACTACTAGCAGACTCCAGCTGTGTTTAAATGTTTTTTGAAGAATTTCTGATGTTCAGTGGTTGCTGATTACTTCCAGATTTTAGTTCTACGCCAGTGGAGATCTGCTACAAAGAGTTTAGCAGTTGTTGTTAAAAATTGCAATTGCACCAAAGAAATGTCTTCTTTAAAACCAGTTTCAAAAGTATTACAGCAGTGGGTAAAAAAAAAAAAAAAAAAAATAAGGAGAGAGAAACCTACAGACTTTGCACTGTGAGAGAAGGATCAAGCAAAGTGTGGGGGGAGGGAGGAGAGAGGGCAGGGAAGAAGGCTGGGATCATATTAGCTTTAAGGCCTTCGCAGATTTTCCTTGTAAATGTTATGGTGATATTTTAATCTTCAGAGGGATGATTTAGACAAATGTTCTATTGACAACATTTCCTTTCTGTTGAGTTTACCCAATTTAAACTTCAATCTTGGGCATGTCTAGGCCTTTCCTCCATTATTGCATGTCAACACAAAAAAACATGTATATTTAGATACATCTTGGATTTGAGTTACTTAGGTGATACACCATTTCAATAGTACAGAATGAAATAGGAAGGTTTTTTATAACACACACACACGAAAATCAAATTCTGTCCTCAGCTGTGTCCATCTCTCCAGTGAGGTACATGAAGATAAATTTGGTCAATCTGAGCAATTTAGACAGGAGAACTACAAGTAATGTGTCACTAGTTTCCTTCAGTTTAGGGAATGAAAAGCATAATCAACATATTTATATCTAAAGACTTCATTGTTTCATCAGCAAAGGAGGATGGTTAATGAGAGATAAACCTTCAAAGAAATTATGCAACATATATAAGTAGCTTTTGCATATTTCTTCACTGAATTTATGACAGGTTTTGAACACAATTCACTAAAAGAGAAAGACTGCTTTCTTTGTAAGGCTTTTTTGTTGCTTTTTTTTTATTTTCAGGTATGTGCATAGTTTTAAATAGCAGTCAAGGCTAACAGACATTTTTAAAAGTGGAAGATTTTAGAAGTGTTATTATTTCCATTAACATTTTTTTAAAATATAAGTGCAAATTTTTAATTCATCAGACAAAGCTCTTTCCTGTGAAAAGAAAAAAGGGAAGTGAAAAGGGGAGAAAGAAATGAGGGAGACAAAAAAAGATAAAATAATAGAATATTTTCCAGTACTATTGCATACTCTTAAGCTCCTTAAAATCTGTGTAGTAAGGCAAAAGCGCATAAACTAAAAATCACTTCAGTTTCAGAAGTGCTTACCACATTTAGATAGACAATATTCACATAAGAGTTCAATTCTGACATGAACTTCTTTAGTTTTGCAAATATCGAGATGCAAAGCAGTACAGGAGCTGCATCTTTAGAGCAAGCTCTGGGACACTGCAAAAATAAATAGTTTGAGCAGGTTTTAGCCTAAGCAGCAAAAGTCAGACAGTAACTTATATTCACATAGCCCAAACCAGGCATGTGTGTTTCATGGCACTGAGAGGTTTTGGCAGCCTTTTGGCAGTACAAATTGAACACAGGAATAGATCTCAAATCTTTTCAGATCCAAAATACAATGAAAATGAGTGTAGAGAGTCCTGATTCATCAGCAGCATTATTAACTATTATCTTATTATGACATATGCATTCATTAGAGAGGAGTTGCTCTAATTTTCTGATGGTGAGCTGTATTTGTAGCACTAACTCTTGGCAGCACGCAACATGCCACAGCCAGCATTGTCCAAGAAGGGATTATTTCATTCCACTACATCATATCACAACCGACTGTACCTCGTAGTACAAATGCATCCTTGTCATTGCAATTTGTCACACTTTTTTGTGTGCATTATAGCTCACTGAAGTCTCATCTCCTGTGCTGAATAGCCCACTGCCATATAATACATGACACTATAATGAAAAACGCAAGATCACAACACAGGAGATATTGGTCATAGCTTCCATTACAGAGCTGTCTCTCTCCCAGACCGTGCATGTTCTGGAACTGCATCTGGAGCTCAACCAGGGCACAGTTTTGCTGCCACCATGCCACATCTGCTGCCCTATTTCTAAACGCGCTTTGCTCTACTAAATCACTGGTCAACTCAGCAACGGTTACACATAAAACATCTGATGACAATGCTACTCATTGCCCAGTTATCCACGATGTACAACTGAAAACAAAACTCACAACTCCATTCTTAACCTTGTCCAACTTTTTTTCACAATTAAAATGACTCTGCAGCATCAAGAGACATAAAGATCAAATGGGAAGGCAGGAAGAGATATGCCTGCTCACCTGGGAAGTGGCTGGGAGAAGGCACACAACACAAACTGTGAAGTGCTCGCTTCTCTTTGGGTGCTGCTTTCAAGCCCTGTGAAACCCAGCCAGCCTCCACTATGCATCAGGTCAACTCCTAACTGTGCTGGAGGGTGGCTGTTAAACCAGGACTCGGTTCTCAGTTTAACCTGCACTGTAGAATCATAGAATTGTTAAGGTTGGAAAAGACCCTTAAGATCATCAAGTCCAACCGTTAACCCCAACTGTTAACCTCCTGCCACCAAGTCCACTGCTGAACCATGTCCTCAAGCACCACATCTACCCATCTTTTAAATACCTCCATGGATGGGGACTCAACCACTTCCTGAAAGCCTGATAGTAAAATAGACGGATAGCTGTAGCTGGATAGTAAAACTGTGTAAAAACATCACACAGCAAGAAAAGGGTTGGAGGTGGGGGCCTCCTTGGGATTTTCCCAAAATGTGAGTGCCCCTCCAGTTTCCCATCCTACCATCCTCTCCTGCCATAATGCCTAATGCTAAGCAGCTGCATTGCCTTGACCACTGTTTTTCATAATGGTGAGTACCATCCCATTGTTCCCTTATATCATCCCTATTTTATCCATCCTTTGTGTACAAGTGTAAACCTTAGACTTACTCTGTAGGTTTTCCTGCACAGTGACTGTCTTTGTTATACATTTGTAAAGTGCTTAACTCAAAAAGTCCATGGCCTGTATGTGCCACTGTTATAAAATTATAATAATAAGAGGCAGGTTACTTAGAGGGAAGTGCATGAATTTTTCAAACAGGTATGTGCAGATCAGGGAAAAATCAACAGTGAAAAATTCCTGATAGTTAGTAGAACAAGTGGAAATACATGAGTGAGCAATTGCTTACTGTATTATTTTATATCATTGCAAGAAATCTTTTAACAAGCTTCCCCACTCAAGAATTATTTCTATCTCATTAACACAGAGCTAACATGAAAGTTTCAATGTTGTGTAAGATATACAAAGAAATCAGCCAGCACAGCAAAACAATGCACAGCAGGGAAACATTTTAGATAAAACTGAAGTGTAATTCTTGCTATTTCTAACATATCTAATGAATCCATTTTGACAAAGCAGCACTGTAGAGATTGAGATTTTCTGAATTGTAGGTGCACAGAAAATCTTTGTGTGTAAAAAAAAAAGTATGCATGTCTGACTGCCTCTGATTTTGTAGCAAAATAAAAATTTTACAATGCATTTATCTCTACACAGTAAAATATTCTGGTTTGCAATATTAAAGTGTTTCTGTTGCTCTTAACAGGCCCAACAGGTGCTTCCTACTGGTGAGAACTTTCTAATACTGAAAATAAATACAAGGTATTTAAGATTCTGATCATACTACCTGGCAGATTTCACAAGCTCTCTCTGTATAGAATCCTTTCCAAAAGCCAAATTTCAGCTCATTCTTGAAAGATGGATGTGGTACAACAGCTCACAAAAGAACTTCATAAATGCTCCGAACGATGCAGCTAATTTGACCCCGCATGCCAAGTTTTGCTAGGCATCCCTCCCTCCCTGCCTTCATAGTGCTCCCTTTTCCTTGGCACATCCAGAGTCTCGAGCTAATCGCTTTACAGTTATTTCTGAATCCATCACATGGCCAGGCTGCACAGGACTTCTCAGGGCACTGTGTTTTCCTTCTTCATTCTACTTCCTTTTAAGTTAGCAGCAGCACTTTACAACAGATGAGCATCAATTAATAGTAAATTACGACAGGATTCATGTGGGATCACGCATTACAACCTCCTTGATGCCAAAACCTTTCACAATGATGAATGTTTTACAGTGAATACCAAACACACTTATAATGATTTTGCCATTTCCTGGAAAGTGTTGCCAATCTACCTTTGATTCCAAAGAAGCTGCACATCTTATCTGTTTGAAAATACGAACTTTTGCTCATGAGATCTACACAAAGGCTCTTTCATGTGGGTCAAAGGATGCTTCCCCCATGCCCATTTAATATGTTTTCTGTGAAGTTCTGTGTGCTGCCCTTAGGGCCATGCACATGCTGGCGATATGCATGCAAGTTGCACAGCAAGTTCTTCCCCCTTCTCTACACTGCCCCCCCTCCCCAAATCATAATACCTACAGTTCTATCTGCCCTGTAATGAAATCACGTACCTCCATTTATTTTTCAAGCATTTTTAAGTGTCACAAATACAGTAAACCACTGTTTTATGAATAGGTCCCTAAGACAAGGACACAGTTTATAAGGAACTTGGCGTTTAAGCTATTTTCATCTTGACAATGACTGACATGTCTCTTGGAGAATATTATATATTTAGAGTACTTTTGAAGGTGCTGTACTTAAGAAACATGTCTCATCAATTGGATGAACTACTGAACTAAGTCTTAAATGTTTAAAGAAGGGTCAAAAAGGCACCCCGCTACAAAAGTGTGCAACCTACACCTGACTAATATTGGAGCAGAAATCCACACAATGAATAATTTTTGCAAGTTTTCTTTCAATTTTAAAAAAATCTTATACTTTATCTCTGAATATTTATCAGGTCTGGAACTGAAGTCTTAAAGTAAAAGCCATACTCCAAGGGAAGAAGAATAAAAAAAATTAGTACACCACATCCTTCATAAACTTCATGAGAATTTCCTCAACACATGCATCTCCATTTATACAACAGATCAAGGAAGGCTAGAATCCAATTTCAAATCAAATAACCTCCATATCGATGTGTGGTGTAGTTGACAGTGCACTCTCATCAACTCTGTGCTTTCTGGTGGGTAATGTGCACAATATAACTTAGAGTAGCCATTTGGCAGAAAACTGCTGTAGTCAAATTGAAATAGCCTTTAGTACCTTGGTTAAAATGGAGAGCCATAATGTATGCTTGTCATTTGATGAAAAATAGCACCTTTAAATTAAGAAAAAGGAATTTCCCATGAAGATACAACGCAGCACAAAGACACAGATGTCAAGATCTTATTTAACACTGTAAAGGTACAGTGCAGCACAGAGGCACAATTTGTTAAGAAACACAAGATCATGTGCCAGTGACCAGAGATTTGCTGCTGGATTCTTGTCATAGAGGTAGCGAGAAACTGTAAGTTACCTACAGATAATTGCTCTCTCCTCAAGGGAAGTGACACCTTTAAACTGATATCACAATAGAGAACAAACACATATCTCACCAAAAGATGTAAGGACTATATTTGATCATGCCATACAGCTAGAGAAGCCTGATGTAACATCATACATTTAAGTACAGTTGCTTTTTAAGCAACGAGATGCAGCCGTTGGTCCACACAAGTAAGGGGTCAGTTAATAGAAACAAAAATTACTACCAAGAACAGATTAAGGTATATAAAACCACTGAAGGTCATGGAAAAATCTTGCACTTGCATCAACAGATTCTTTCAAATTTCCAGCTATTTCACTCATATAACACAATTAAATCAGGGCTCTGAAGCATCAACTTTAAGTAAGAACTTCACCTGAGATTTCTAAGAGCTGAATTTCTTGTCTTTTCCTAGCCAAGTAGTAGCTGGGCTGCCACCATCAGCAGCTCAGATTGAGGTCAGTGGTTCCTCACCTTCCCTAGGTACTTAGTTGGGCACACCTGAGCAGCCCAACCAGCTTTGGCTCTCTAGTATGTTGGCAAGTTTGAGGGAACCCAGCAGAAGCCACCGGCACAGGTACAGACTCAGAGCACACAGCCTGCAAGGAGAGGCTGAGCAGCCAGGACTTGTTCAGCCTGGAGAGGAGGTGGCTTCCAGGGAACATCAGAGCAACCCCCTGCATCAGTGGGGATGCTATCTGGTTCCAGAGCCAGGAGAATGTGAAGCAAGGGTCACAGGATAACTCAGAAGATTGGATATAATGAAAAGAAAAATAATTAAATGGATAATTAGGGACTGAAACTGGTTTCTCAGAGAAGTTGTGTAATCTCTGTCCTTGGGGAGTTTCACGGCCCAACTGACTGAAGCCCCACAGCCAGTGCTGCTCCTGCTTTGAGCAGAGGTTGGACTAGGTGACCTCCTGAGGTTTCCCCCAGCCTGACCTAAATAAACAGAACAGCAACACAAAGATAGTTTCTCTCTATTATGTGACAGCAGACACATTAGGAAACTACAGCGATAAAACAACATAATAGCTGCTTGATTTTTTTAAGAATCAGCATTCATTAGTGAAATTTATAAATACTTTAAGAAGTTTGCATGTTAAACACTTGCACTTTCCACTTTTCTAACAGTACTGGTATCATAACATATGAAATTTGAAAATCTGTGTTAATTCAGTGAAAATCTGTGTTAATTCAATGCCATATGGCTATAGGCATTCATCCAAGAAAGTGGCATCTCAACAAATCATAAGAGAGCTTTCCAGATTTGAAGGTTCAGTGGAGAATCCAGTTGTCTGTCTGCTTGAAGACTCAATTTCAGAGTGTCAGAAGTAAATGAACCCCTCGCAGGTCCTCCCTCCCCGTCTTTACTTTGGGAAAGGTCCCCTCTCACTTTCAGTAGCAACAGCAACTCCAGAAATGTTTGCAGGGGGCTTCGTGTCTCCATGTCTCTCTAGCAATCTCTGAGAAAGGATTATGTTCTTCCACCACTGCACCCAAAACAACGACAGGAAGAACCATAATAAAGGGCAATAGTGTACTGTCCAATGTGATGCCATTTACTGAAATCTCCCCACCCAGCATGTCAGAATGCCAAGGAGCTGAACAGCACTACCCAACACTGCTGGATGAATCTACTGCTACCTGCCAAGAACAATCAAAAGGGGAAGGATTTGAAGGAAGAGTGAGCATGCCACAGGCTAAAATAGCATCTTATGGGATCTAAAAGTTAAGCAAAGTTTTGTTAATTACTAATGTCATCTCATACAGGAGGCTATTAAAACCATACTGGAACCAGTCAGGATTTATCTGAGATCAGTATTGCCTTGCTTTTACTTTTCCCTGGTCAACTTTAAAGCTGCTGCTTAAACACATGTGAGCAAAAGTTTTAGATTGGTGCACCATATGCACAGGAAAGATAAGGTAATTTTTTTTTTAAAAAAAGCATTTTCTTCTTTAGATTAATAATTCTGTCACTTTGTGGTGAACTCTACAAAATCTGACCAGAAGCAAAAAAATATACCAACTTTGGAAAAATGGTATGAGGACAATTTTGGTAATGTACCAGAGTAATCAAAAAACCCACAAGATTCTGGAGGATTCTGTCTTTAGGGATGGCAAATGACTGATCCAACTGGATCTGATGGGATTAACAGCATGTGAAAAGTCTCACCTGTGTGCACTTTAAGGATCAGAACTCTAATTTAGCCATTTCTCAAGAAAACAATTCCTTCTACATAAGTGGTTTTGGCAAAGATATGGCATTTCTTTATTTTAATTATTAGATTTTAGAATTTTGATTCTTGACTGCCTGCTGGAGATATATGAACATTATACTTGTCAGACTTTTCAAATCTCATGTTCCTATTTAAGCCTCTCTAAGTGTTACTGATGGAGATCTCTCTCAGTTTGTTCATTACTAACCGCTAAGAGATGTTAGAGGCAAAATATGCCTGTGATCTGAGCTAAAAGAATTCTGTGCCGTTCACAGTTAACTCATTAAAAGTCACATCAGAATGAGTCGATACATGATTGGAAATCTCCAAAGTGGTGTTGGTAAGAAAGTATGTAATGTTCATGTCTTCAGAGTCAGTAGTGAATAAGTATCCAGAAGAATATTGCTCAAACACATTGTCACAACGCCTAAACACAAGATTCTGGTCCTTTATCAAACTAAATATCTTACAGGTCATAGAATCATAGAACCATAGAATTTTAAGGCTGGAAATGACCCCTAAGATCATCCAGTCCAACCATTAACCTACCGCCACCAAGTCTACCCTTAGACCATGTCCTCAAGCACTGCATCTACCCATCTTTTAAACACCTCAAGAGATGGGGACTCAACCACCTCCCTGGGTAGACTGTTCCAGTGCTTGATGAATCTCTCAGTAAAGAAGTTCTTTCTAATATCCAACCTAAATTTTCCCTGGTGCAGCTTGAGGCCATTACCTCGAGTTCTGTTGCCTGTTACTGGGGAGAAGAGACCAACCCCCACCTCACTGCAACCTCTTTTCAGGTAGTTGTAGAGAGCAATAAGGTCTCCCCTCAGTCTCCTCTTTCCAAACTAAACAACCCCAGCTCCCTCAGCCTCCTCGTAGGGCCTGTTCTCCAGACCCTTCACCATCCTCGCTGCCCTTCTCTGGACACACTCCAGAACCTCAACATCCTTCTTGAAGTGAGGGGCCCAAAACTGAACACAGGTCCTTTCTTAATAATGAGGTTATCCATGATATCCTGACCAGATTAAAGTTTAAATTATAATATATCATCGTCAACCCTAAATATAGAGAATTTACACAAGCCAAATTCTCATTCTTGAACTAAACCTAATTTTCACTCAAAAAAGTGAAATTATTTTTACTGATTTTAGTGATAGTGTCACCTGTTTGTCTGAGAAAACTTAATACAAATCTTGGCCCCTAGGCTTCTTCCTTACCAGAACAGTACAAAGAGCAATAGTAAAATAGGTAGGAAGTTAATTATTACATAGCTATTTCATCTATATTATACAATCAATTACAGTGAATTCAATTTTTATCTACTTCCTAGTTTATTCTCACTTAGAAACAAAATTATGGAAGTCTTTTAAAATGCAAATGAAGATTCAAAGCACAAAAGCATGGATTCTAACAACAAAACAGACAGTGACCTCTTTTGCAATGAACATACCACTGTGGCTTCAGAAATTTTTCTTCTTATTAAAAAAAAAAGTGATCCTTTGACATACAGAATGACTACTATTAAAAATGTTACAGAAAAAGAATATGACTGAAAAATTATCTGTTTCACATTAGGTGTTTATTAAAAAAAAAAAAAGAAAATAAAAAGGACTACTAGGAGTACTAAAAGACAACCAGGACATTTTTGCTCATTTATAAAAAAATAACACACAAAGATATTCCCATACGAAAGATCTATTCTATAAGGAATTGTTTTGAAAGATAAAAACCTCATTACAAACCTCAAATATTGTATCGGAATGTATTTACTTGTTACAGGGGGTGGGGAAAACACACTACCAGGTCCATAATTTTTAGTTACCATGTTAACATGAGTAACATTGAATAATATTTAGTATGTTGAATTCACTGGATTTAGGTACCTGAATATCTTTTGAATGTAGCAGTAAATACAGTGATTCTATCAGCCAATGCTCTCACAGCAGGAGAGAGAAAAAAAACCCTCCAAATCTTACTCTTTTTGCAGTCTTTCCTTAAATTGTTTTAGCATGAATTGCAATTTCAATTCAAAATGGTTTTATTGGCTGGGGGTGTGGGGGCGGGCTGTGGAAATCACACTTAATCATACTTGTGTGGCCCTGTACTTGATAGTGGGCAAAGCTTAGGGGTACATGCAGCACTGTATGTGAAGCAATCACATATTATCTGGAGGATTCTCGTCTTTCAGGCAGTGTGAGATACATGTGAAATTCCATTACAGAGTTTGCATCTCCGTCATTTATTATCTACAGAGACAGACTGGCATTTCTTGCAATCGGGGAGGAAAATACTGTGTGGATAACAACTCAATTATGTCTTAAAATTAAGTTTGAGAGAAAAGTTTGTGCACTGTGTAGCTCATCCAAGTATTTTTTTCAGAGCCTCCTAGCTCTGAGAAAGCAAATTGTGAACGGGTCATGTGAAACAGAAATTAAATAAATATGAGAAACCCCACTAAACTGATAGATATATATTTCTGAGTTGATTTAGTCATTAATTGATTTCTTAGTGGAGAATCAACTTAATCTAAGAGATTTCACTAACATATAGGGAGAACAGAGACTTCATAGAGGAGGTTTCAGAGGAGAATGTCTTGTGCATTGGAGACACACAATTTTCAAGGAGCACGTAGTCCTTTCTTTAATTACTTGTTCCAGAATAGCAATCACAAAAACTTTCTAATTTTGTTGGGAAAAATTAGTGCACTCTCACTTCAACTATACAAAAATTTTAACGTGGAACCTTTTTTTACCATTTAAAGGGTTGTCAAGATTAACTAAAAAATTTCTAGGTGGGCCATCACCCCCCCACCCCCCAAATTTCTAAGAAGGTAGCATTGTGCACAATTGCACATTTGTAGATTGTACCCAGGGGGGGTCTATTGGAGGGAGATTCCAATTGCACTGAACAACTGCAGCCATTCTGGGCAACACCACTGATTCCACAGGCAAAGGCTGAACCAGCTCTTCCAGCTATGAAAACCATTGGAATGTCACAGGAGCGGTGCATGCTCTGACACCTACTAAAGCAGAGGCAGTAACTGCACATTGCCACTGCACTACCCCCATTTCCATTTTGGCACTGTGTTACTCACTTTGTGTTCTGTGCTCTCATTTATTGCTGATGTGTGAATAAGTGGTTAATGAAACTGATCTTTTTAATACAGGACAAAATTTGGACCACAAGTAGATGATTTTCAGCAGAGAGAAAAAGCTTTTTACAGGCTGTGCTAGACTTTTCTAATTCTTGGCTACTGCTTAGCCAAAGCTTGTTTATTAACACGTCGTCTGGTTGATTCCACATTACACTTACTTGTCATTAGTGAGAGGCTAACTAAGATTAAAGACTAGAGATTTCAGCAGCTGTGATTTGCTGTTTGTTTTTTGTGGTGGGTTTTTGTGGGTTTTTTTCAGTTTCTTGTTTTGAGTTGTTTGTTTGTTTTTTAGCTGTGGAAAGGCTTGAGAAGCTAAATAAAATGTGACATACTTACTAGAGAAACTTTGATTTAGCCATCAAGGAAGTGTGGTGAAGACTGTATCTGCTATATCATCGTGTGCTTTCTGTTTGGCTTTGGCAATAAGCAAACCAAAAAATAAAACATATTTACAATAACTCAAAGGAAAACTATGAATAGAGAAATTACCATACTGGTGGAAACGATCTGCTCTCACATTGTGAGACTGGCTGTTCTAGCCTTCATAATTTGTACGTTTGCTGTGTGAAGGGTGAATATACCCCATTATTGGAGCTGTGCACAACCTAGCCTGACCTAAATGCCAAGAAATAAGCAAGTGAGAGTGAAGCATCAGTGGCAAATTGGAATCTAAGGCCTTTTGTGCTTGTTAAATGGTGGAATGATTATAATTGGAAAAAGTGATGTGCATTAGTTCTGAGTGAATGTACAAGAAATGACAAGCGTGTAACTTAATGATTACTTCACAACACCCAGGACTGCCTTCTAGTCTTGCACAGAGAGGCTCAGCCCTACAGCAGAGAAAACTGCATGTCTTCTCCTGCTATTCATGGGCATCCTCCACAGGTCACATGGAAATAACCCTGAAGTGATAAGTCTTGGTCTAGGAAGTCTGTGGCTTAAGCTTGTATAAGTCATTGTGACAGAGCGTTTTTTTCTCCCTACACAAACCTTTGTCTGTATTAGTAGCAACTGGGCAGAGTCCAGCTTTAAATGAAAACATACACTCACTGTTGATTCTCACAGGTAGTAAGTATATTAGCAGAACTTCTGCCAATCAACATCTGTTAGACTTACTCTATTATACACCATTTCTGATACAATTATTTTTCATGTTTCCATTCTGTAGCTCACCATAACAGTAGTAAAAATAATGGAAAAAATTATCCAAACATACTAATGAATTGTTTCAAGTGAATATGAAAATTAATACTTAACAACTATAGATTAATTAAACTTTTTTTTACAGCTGGCAGAAATTATTTCCAAGGATATTAGAAATTCAGTACAATTAATTCTTCATGTTAAAATGACTCCTGTCTAGAGAAAGTGTTGCCAAGCATTTCCTGGATGATAGGCATGTGCTTTATGGCAGGCTCATATAAAGATTCAGGGTTAAATGCTCAATGAAAATGTATAGTACATAAATCTACACACAAAAGTGGCAGGCAAAGTGTCAAGAAGCAATCATCTCCAAAGTCAGTTTACCCTCACAACAGGGACCTTGTCATGGTCAGAGTTAAACAGGCTCTGGATAGGAGAACTGTCTGAATAAAGCAGTCAGAACGGGGGAGTTTATCCAGGAAACTGGAACTTCATAATTAAACACTATAGTTATGTGCTCTGATTCTAGTTACTTTTTACAGGGAAGCACTTGAAGCTCATGAAAAGCAGCTTACCAAAACACATTCCATAGAAACCTTTTGCTGATACTTGAATCTGTACTTTAAATTGTCTGTCTTTCAAACTGGAAAAATCCCCATCCTCCCCAGTAATTAAGAGCTGGTTTTAATTAAATGGAAAGATGCAATCCCTTTCTATATCAGTAGGTGGTGTCCACTAGAAACTGATGCAAAAGCTTAGCCCAGGAAATATTCCTTCATCATGCTGCAATGCTAGAGACCTCAATAATAATAAACAAAAATGTAAAAGATAATATTTAAAAAAATAATTACTAATATGTATTCCTTACTCTTGTTAAATACAGATATTGAAACTTTCATAAGCCAAGAGGTAGCCAAATACTGTAGGCATTTTACAGATTTCCAAAATTAAGCAGGACACTGAATGACTGGTGCAAGTAATGCATGCCAGAAGAGTCCCCAGAAGCCTCAAGTCCTAAACAAGGACTTACGACAGCTCTTAATATTTTGGCAACTCTCACAAAAGAAATTACAGTCCTATTTCCATGCAAAAAAACACTTTTTTCCTTTTATGCTGGAATGTCTGAGGAACCTGTGTGAGTTCAAAAGTCAAGGGTAACTACTGCCTTCATACTTCTTACTTCAGATATATCGACCTTCCAGGATAGCCTGGATGCTCCCGGTTTTGCTCTGTATCTTCCCATGCAATGTTTGGAAAGATGGAGCGTCAGGGAAAGAGCTGTTCTCCCTCCTTCTCTTTCATTAGTAATGTTCATTTGAATATGATTTACTATGGAAAAGGATGTTAATAAGAAATGCTTTCTTACATTTATTAGTGGAGATGGCCTGACAGTTGGGAAGGAGAATGTATTATAAAGACGATAGTGCAGGTAATATCCTGTATATTGAGTCTAATCACCCATTTAAAGTTAAAACAGGAGTTGTTAAGAATATAGTGAATCACACTCTAATGATTAGTGATGAGAATCACCTAGATAATGAAATTGGTATTGAGAAACAGATTTTTCGGCAGGATGATTATCCTGCAAGATTGATTAAAAGGATAATTGTAGAACAATGTAACCTTCTCCATAATTATAGCACTGAACTTGTTTAAAGCCATTTGTCATAACAGTGTGGCTCTGCCATATCACAAAGAGACTGACCACTGATTAACACTATATTTATTACCTTCCAGGAAAGTGAGGTATTGCCACACCTGTACAAGGTGGTTTTAATATCTCTGCATCAAAAGTTAAGCACAGGGTAAAACCACTGCAAGTAGTCAAAGCTATAAAATTCCATGTGGTTGCACATTTTCTGATTCTTGAATCTCAAGGATGAGTTTTCCATCCCTTTCACTGTGAGATCCCATGAGACTAACACTATAGCACTCTTTCACTTGTACTGGTATGTTTACGAGACCAGATTGCTTTTCAACAGTTGGCACTGCAAAAGAAAACATCAGACAGTTTTAAAATTGTGCTCAAAGAACTTCCAAAAGCAAACGATCTGCAGCTGGAAATGTAAAAACTTCCAGTGTTTGATATATAGATGCAGAATAAAACTGAAAAAAAATTTTTAGCCTGTTTTTTTAATCTTTCAATGAGAAGTTTTAATTGGCTTCAGTGAGAAATTCCATAAGAATTTTCATAAGATTATAAATTCCATAAGATTATAAATCACCTTCTTGCATTCCTCGTAACACGCATTAAATCTTTCAACATTTTAGGTACTCATTCAAATAGTAAAGTGTTAACTTGGACGAATCTTTTCATCACAAAGAAGGCCAAAGTTGTGTAGCAGGCTTCCCAAAGGAAGTAAACAAGAATGATGATGCTGACCACAATGTGGGCTACAGTATTCAAGGGACAGAAGCAAAATACTGGGTATGCACAAGTCAACTTGGTATGTTTTCTCCACAGACTTTTTTTTTTCCTGATGATGTGCTAAGTTTACAGATAAGTTTCTCCTTTAGCTTTGTTACGATGGAAATGTTGAGTTTCACTAGTCTACCTGTGAGGATATCTGAATCTGAAAGAGAACTCACAGCTTCACACAAGACAACTCTTACAGGATGTGTACCAGAAATACTCTCAAACAGTTTAAATGGCTGTGATTTGAAATGCAATCACAGGGAAGGACTTCTAGTGAACCATCTGTCCAATCTTGGGTCTCAAGCAGACATACCAACAATGTCAAAACCAGCAAGCTTCCAAAACCTTCCCAAATGGAAATTTCTCAGCCTCTCTGGATAACCAGCACTTGATACCCTTCCTAGTGAAAACAATTCAACCAAGTGTCCCTTTGTTAACCATCTAGCATTATGGAGAAATGTTTCACTCTGCCCCCTTGACTCTCCCTAGCTGTAGGATGCTGCTGCTGCTTTCTCTCTCACTTCTCTGACAGACTAAAAAAGCCCAGGTCCCTCAATCTCTTATTTTATGTCAACAGCAACAGACCCTTATTCTTGCCAGTCCTCTGCTGAGTCATTTCTACTTTCTCAGTATCCTTCTTGCACAAGGGCACGCAAAAATGAATACATTATTTACTGGTGATACCAAACCTCTGCCAGGTAGAGGAGGATAATCATCTCCATCCACTAGCCACACTTAACATACTCATGGGTGCATCTTAGATTTATCACCATGAGAACACACTGTTGATATTCATCATGTTCCTTGAGCTGTTATGCATTCAGTCGGATTCCTTCCTGTACCAACACAGAGCTAGTTCTCCTCAAGAGCAGAACCACAAAGGTTTTCACATTTCTGACAGCCCTAACTCCTGATTTAACACCTGAAGCTCTACTGTATGGGATATCAACCCCTACCCCTCATTTAGTATCCTCTGCAAATTTACTTGGGCTGAGTTTTACCTCATCATCCAGGCCCCTAATGGAGACACTGAATTCTGCCAGACCCAGTATCAGCTCTCAAGGTCATACAGAGGTTTCAACCTGAAGCTTGATATATGATTACTTTTCTAAAATTTGTGATTTGAGATAAGCTGAACACCATATAATCATAAAGCACATTTTAAGATTAAAAAATGTGTCAAGAACCTACGGATTCCTCAGGTTTAGAGTGAGAGGGGAAGGGAGAAATTGCTTGTTAACTCTGTATTTTGGTCAGGCAGCCCTAACTATCAGAGATGCAGTGGTTTTCATTTACGAAAGATGTGGTCCTCTCTCAGCGACTCAGAATAAATACAGTGCTTGCCATATAAGACTAATAAAACATCATTATTATTGGGCCACTATTTCAAATTTGTGGGTACCACTCTGTACTGATGTATTTCAATTCACATGCGAATAAATTTGATGCTCAGGTGTGTATACAGGCTGATGAGTTCCTCATTCTCCTCATGTTCTTGTAGCCTGTAGAATAATAACCATCTGGTGAACATATGTAAGATTTGACTCTGCACAGGGATAGGACGATAAGTGGCCTACTTCAGGTGAGTAACTGTAGCCCCTCTTATCTGCCTGAGGTAATGACAGATTCCTTCCTTCCTCAGGTGGTGGGCAATAGTCCATTAGGGGCCAGCAAGAGGCTTTATTTATTTTAACTCACCTAGGGTTCTTGCATTCATTTATAGAAGCCAGGGGCAGCAATTCCAGACAATAATGAGTAATGACATGGCAAGAGGAAATATGTGGCACACAGTCAGTGTGTGGCTACGCACCATTTGATTATGTGCTGAGCTAAGAAGTAGGGAACAGCCTGACGGCAGGGGCTCCCATGAGACCTCCCACTAGAGCTGTGCAATGGATGCTGTTGAAGAGGGAGCAGCCCCTGCCACCGCATAAAGCTACCAAATGCACTTGCAATACGGAAGGATAAAAGATGACACAGGTCAGTAAGAAACCAAAAGAAAAATTAAAAGGAGCATCAGTCTATGCTTAATTATGGACCACATCACTGCAGCCTAAATACAATGCATTGGTTTCGTCTCATATTCAGACACAGAACACAATTAAATGGGAAAAAAAATTAATTTTCCAGTCAGTTTTTCCAAGACCATCCATTCCAGGCATGTGACTTTGCTGACTTTACACTGGGAGTGTCTGGCATTGCATGGCAGGACGAAAAGGAGCAACCTACTCCACAAAGAGAAAGATTTCTTGAAGGGCTGGCTGTTGAAACAGAGAACTCTGATACTAGGTAGTGAAGGGTGAGTTAAAACCCAGTGTACAGTAGCCTTTTGCTTATATTACCTCACGTGATTCATATTTATGATGATTCCCTCCCGCTGAAAAGGCCTGGCTGCCTGTTTCTGCTCAGTCATCCCCATCAGTTTTACAGATGTATTTTACTAGAGTGGGAGAATTAAAGCAGGAACACAATTGTTATTGTTTCATAGCTGATGAAGAACGACAGTAGAAAAGTAGTTAAGAAATCTTATTTCTTAACTGTCATCTTTGCTGTGTGAAATTTTACACACCTAACTCAGGCAATGGACGAATCCTTGCCTTAAGGTTTTCATTATGTTTCTCAAGGGATGAGTGAAATTACTTGGTTTTCACTCATTCAGGGTATCTGCTTCAAAGGTTAAAATACAATGGAGCTTCCCTGAATTGTCTCTGTGTAGACACAGATAGCTCTGCAAAGACTACAGTAAGAAGATAGAGAGATCCATAAAACTGACATTTCTTTTTTTAAAACGTGTGTGCCAAAGTAGGTTCATCTCTCCTGAAGCAGATGTGTGAAAAATATAGCATGCCTTTTGTAGAACAAAAGTGAGAATTAATNCCCCCCCAAATTACAATTTGTTGAGGAAAATCATCCAACAGCAGATTCAGACAATGTGAAAAAATACACTGTGAATATTTAGGCTGAAGATCTTATACTGCTTTACAACTTTGGTTCTATTGTCACTTATAATAAAATCAGGGGGAAAGACCTTGAGAGATAAGCTGCTTATTTATTTGTTCCTGAAGCTTTGATAGCATGTAGGTTGCTGTGTGATCTTTATAAACTCAGAGGTGCTAAGCACAGCTTGTTTTTGAAAGTCAATGCCAGCAAGAGACAGACATTTTGTAATAACACCCGGTGAGCTGTGGCACTTGTATACTCATGTATTTGTCTGTGCCAAATCCTTACCTACAGTAAGAGAGTTCTTTAGACTTCATGCTGGGGATCTGGCCCAATTTCCATTTCTTGAATATATATATATATATACAAGTAGAACAGATATAGTTGATAGGATATTTCTCATCCTCACATTAACCAAACAAGTCTAAATACCTTTAAAATAAAAATTAAAATAGTAACCTCTTTATTTTCACAAATCTTACAAGATAGAGGCTGATCAGATGAGAAAAAACAGGATTTCTTTGTCTGATTTTTAGTATTGGGTGGGGGGGGTTGGTTTGTTTGGCTTTTGGGTTGGTTTTGTTTTGGGTTGGTTTTTTTTTTGTTTGTTTGGGGATTTTTTTGAGGACCTAAAGGAACAGGTAGAGGGTCTTAAAAGAAATTATGAAGAAAAAGCATTGAAGAAATGAATTTGTCAATTACTCTAATTCCACGTGCAAACTAACCTCAGATAACCCACAGTCTCAAAAAGGAAACACTACTTTAAAATAAATCCTGCAATAATCCTCATTGGCAATATACACAAAATCGGGTAAAGGACTTATTGGAAAAAGGGGATTTGGGGTAAACTTCTGCTTGCATTATCCTACATCATTGCTTATTTGCAGTGTGCATTTGTAGATGGTTCAGATGCAGGACTCTAAAAGCAATCATACCTGAGACGGCTTCCCCTCTCACAGAACAAGTCCCATGACCAAAGGGACTTTTCCCTTGGTTCCTTGGCTTTGCCTTACTGGAGTGCTATGACACAATTCTAGAAGGATTTCATGTTCATAGAAGTTTGTTATCTTATAGGAAGGGGTGATATCAAACTTCTGCAACTAGTATGTAGGGAGCTGGAAATACCAGGATAAGGTATGATATATGCCTGTGTGACTTTCACAATTCACTGGTACGATGAACTGTGATGACTGGGAAGGTTGGGAATGCTGCAGCCTAACATATCCCTTTTCCTTTTAGTTTTTAAAATTGCCCCATTTTCCCACTTTTCTCCCCACCTTTTCCTTTCCTCCACTCTCTGTGTCACATTCTGAACTACATCACAGTCCAAATACATGATATTTATGTTCGAAAGCTCCACCCAAGCAATGGATTAACTAGAGGGTAGTACACTCTTTCTATACCAAAGGCAGTTTGACACACTGCACCATGCAGGCTGTTAATCTTTTCTTTTCTGTCCTATGAGCAAAACAGTGATTTACTTGTATAGTGGAGATGCAGTTATACAGCAGGAAAGCACTTGACATCAAGCACTGGCATAAATGCACATCAACCACTGTTTCTGCTTTAAATTTTTTTTTTTTTACTTAGTTGGCAGGGTAAAATTTTCTTGTTTTGCTTTTCTTTGCAAATCTGTGATAGAATTCACAACAACAAAGCAAATCTGTAGCACTTTTACAGCCAATGGATTCAGGAAAATGAGGGGTCCTGTCCATTAGTTCGTTTAACGTCTGGAGTACTGGCAGAATGGTGAGCATGGCAACAAAAGCGTGGAAAACCACACATGCCATAACGTAGAAAACTTTCTGTAACACTCCTTAATAAAGAAAACTAGCTGTCCACATAGGTGCATGAGAATTTTCTACTGATCAACACCCATAGTACATTTTCATCCATTATACCACATCCCATACATGCTGAAAGATATGAAATGCACAAATCTGACTTCTAGGGAAAATTCTTTAAAAAAAAAAAAACAAACTTGAAAATTCTACGGTTTAAGTCCTGAAGTTTTCCTCCACTAGTCTTTGTTTCTATTGTAAATATGTGTGGCCTGTTGTATGTGCAAATAAATATTCCTTTATCAGCATAACAATGAGTTCCACTATAGTTTTGCAAACATTTCCTCCTGTTCTAAATATTCCATTATTCATTTTATTTCAATATTTCCTTTTTATTAAGGCAGAAGAAGCTACTAACTAAAGTATACAGCACAAAGGGATAGAAAGGGATGCAAACTTACAAATGTAGTAGTATTGTACTTACTTTTCCCACATTTTTTCTTAATTCTCTTCTGCGCTCAGTCAACAGCTAATTTTTTTTTCTCCTTTCCCCATGGAAGTATGTTTCAATTAAACTTTAAGTTGTTTACTTTCATAGATCCCGTAATTCTTTTCATTGTTGATACCAAGACCCAAATGACTAGATCTGAATATAGTCATCCAAATGAGATTTCTAACTGATTTAGTGTTATTCTACATTGCATTTCACGTGCTTCCTAACAAGACAGAGAGGACCAAGCATACCAAGCATACTCATATGCAATTCGTGCACTGATACCATTAACTTGAATGTGTATGAATAGTTCTTTTATCTATCTGTCTTCTTTAAAGAGAATATTTGTTTTGTTTATGAGCAATATAGTCAAGTGATACATCAATATCTATTACTCTGATTTTTCTTTTTCTCTGTAGTGAAATTCTGCATAGGCATGGCTCTGGAAGTAACCGACCAACAGAATTTTTTATCATGCAATGAAATTTGATTTTATCAATTACTGTATGTGCCTTTGTTTTACTTATTCTAACTGCTTATTCTTCCAGCTCATTAGAAAATACTATTAAACAGAGAAGCTTGAGGCAGCTCTTACCCATTTCTTTGTATGAAAACCTGCTAGCTAATTGTCAATTCATAACAATACTTTGTGCACATACCTTAGTTTCTTCAAGAAACTAACTTTGATGAACAGCTCTTGAGAGTTTACTTAACATTTCTGTAAGACCGAATTCCATGCCTGTGAAATCCCCTAGCTTGCGATTTGAATTTTCAAATGCTAGATAATCGAACGGTGCAGTCTACACGCTCACATTTTGTTTAGGCCTACATCAGCACCTGGCAGTGACTTTGAGAAAAGAGCCCACAGATTCCTGTCGATGTATCACTTTTGCCTGAACATATTGAGAGCGCTCAGCAGTGGCTATTCCCTCACGACAAACTGTCATGCAATGAAAATACAAAAATCACCAAAAGGAAAATGTTAATATTCCAAAATCTAATGTCAGAGAAAGTATGGTTAACCAGTCTGTGCATGCTTTTACAAACTGTTATTTAGAAATAATTATATCAAAGAGATTGTTTGAGTCTTTTCTTTTAGCGTTAAACTCAGCATGACCATGTGTGAAATGATCCATCAGATTTCATCAAAGTTAAGAATCCCATATGACTTGTATTGCCAAGTTTAAAACTTCCTATGATTCAAAATATGTCTACACTGTCTCTAAAGAAGTACTTGAGATAGATTACCACTTGCTTGGTCGATGCAGGTAGCACAAAACCTACCTGAGAAGCTGAATGAAGGCTTAGACTTTGTATCACATGGGAGGCTCTGTTTTAGCAGACCTAAAAGCGGGCCCTAGGCTAGTTCATTTGAAACCGAGCCCAGGCTGGGTTGATTGAGCAACACTTTCGGTGGTCACATCAGCCTACCTTTAGTAAGCTTTAAGTGCAAATAATAGTTAATGTACTGAAATAGCCCATTAAGTTGAGTTATTGCCTAGTATAGGTAAGCACATTTTACAAACAAGTATTTCTAAATATTCAAAACATTTCTTTGGTTTACCCAAATGTAGTTGGATTTTTTTCTTTATACTTGTCTTTAATTACTTCTCATAGGTATCCTGCTCTTAAAACCTCGAATTAGTTGCAGTGTTCTCAAGCTAGCATTTAGATCTTAAAATCTTCATATCTGAAGACCTTTATATGAGCTGCACTTTAAACCTAATATTTTTGGTCTTTTAAAATATTTTTAATTTCTCTTCTATGTCACAACTTCCAGGATGCATTTAAGAAAACATCCCCTTTCAGAAGATGCTCCTGACTACGTTTTATTTCAGATCTAGTTTTGTCAAAAAGTGTAATATTCTACAATATGAGTGCATATATATATATATTCTACAATACAGCATGCATCCCAGCCAGCTGAAACCCAAGTCTTTCAAAGGTGGCAAAGATCCAGAATAAAGGATATAGATTCCAGTACTTAATTCAGGCATTACAACTTCTGACGTTGCAAGACTCAAAGTTTTTCTCACTAGATGAATGACAGATAAACTGGCTTTAATGCCACTCCTTCAAAAATTCTTAATCATTTTTCAACGACTCAAAAGCAGTAGCAACATTTCTTACCTAAACATATTATATTCTGTAGGTGACTTGGAATAAAATTATCATTAACTGAAATGACAGAATATTGCATCCGCTGAAATGGCTGGGCTTAATATACCTTATACCAGACTGACAGTGCATGAGAATGCACTCTTCTCAAGGAACATTTAACGTACAAAATCCCATATTAGAACAAAAGAGCATCCTCTTCACTTCCCGAAGTACCATCCCAAGAACAAAATAACATAAATGAGAATTCAAATGTATTCTTGATTCTTGGGACTAGTTTTGCAGATTA
>VXBZ01012753.1:683093-699169 GCA_013399135.1 Heliornis fulica | reverse complement strand
TTTTTTTTTTTTTTTCCAGAAACTAGCAACTGCAATTGACATTGGACATTAGAAAAAAAATACATGAAAGATGTTGATATACCTGCTCTGATCTGGACTGTGCATTTCTTCAGCAGGCTTCAGTGAAATGTGATATGGACATTCTGAGATGAAAAGGCCTTGAAATGCATGCAAATTTTGCATTTTTCAGTAATGGAAAATGTAAAAGTATTTGCGTTTTATTTTATAAACATAAGTGTATATATATTATACAAACATTTTGTTTAAGTACTTAAAAATTGTATTAATACTATTTTCTCTCTTCTACCACTGGCATTTATCATTCATTCCTCTTCATCATCTCTTTATCATTGATTCCTCTTCATCAAAATTTAGAGGAATAAAACCAGATATGAAATGGTCATTCTCCAGACAGAATAATGAATATGACACAATTAATTAATATTCATTAGGTGTGATATCATTAAAGGTGAACTAGAATAACAACAATCTTTAAGACTGCCTGTTGTAAATCTTTTTGAGGGAGAGGAGGATTAAAATTCTCCACAGTAATTATGAGAAACGTTTGCAATGTTTTTAAAATAGAAAAAAAACAGGGTACCGAAGAAAACACAAATATAAAATTCCAATATTACCATTACCTTCAGGTTATGTGGTATTTAAAAGGTCTTCCAAATATAATATATTTGTAATACTCTCTCTGGTGTTAGTACACAGAATTAGGAGACCCAGGTCTGATTTTCTACATGCTACCTGAGAAACACAAGAAAATTCCCTAACTACTCTTTTGCCTCTATTTCTAGTTTCACATCTGAAAATGAGGATGATACCGAAGTGCTACCTTTACAAAGGTGTTAGGAGGGTTAGATAAGTACCTTCTATAAAGCCCTGAGATGAAAAGCTCTGTAAAACGCAAGAAAAGCTCTATAGAAGTGCAATATTATTATTGTGGTTCTTACTATGTTTATTTGTTTACTCTCCTCTAGAGAACATAATAATTCTGAAGAGATTTACATTTGAACTTTGTAAGAATTCTGTTATCTGTCTTTAGAATTGCTCTTAAGGGCTCTGTAGAGGAAAGGCAAATGCTCACAAAAGCACACTCAAATCTTTCTGAGGATCCCATCCTGCAAGATTTTCAGTGTCTCTTGAGCAGCACAGAGCACTCTCAGCTGACTGCACTCATCACGTTGCAAAATTGGGCCATGGGTTTCAGGTGCTAGCATTGCTATGAACAAGAATCCCAGCACAGAAATAAACATAATTCTACTTTTTTTTTTCAGTTGTTGTTAGAATCTCAGGCATCAGGTGAGCAGATAGAGTTACTGAGTCCACTGCCTTGGTGGTTGGCAGAGTACTGATAGACGCAACAAAGCACAAAGAGCAGGTCTTTACTGTCATTGATGCTGCAAACCAGTATGGAGAAAAAAGTGCCTATGTGTCACTGAAGGTATTTTTTTCATTCTTGGGCATTGTGGACAGATTCAACATCCAACTGCCTTATCATAATGTCCTTTTCTCTTTGAATTCTGAAAAAAAAGCCAAACTTAAGGACATTCAAGCAGTTTTCAATGGCCTTTTAATGCTATTCCTATCCTGAAGAATGAGAGCATGGAAAGTGGGACATGGATAAGAAGGAAGGAGGGATAAGAAGAAAAGGAAGCTGGCTCCAACTTAATCCTACGTTTAAGAGAGTCAAAACGTTTCTAAAAGGACATGCTATTTTAGAGTCTAGTCTGGTAGCCTTTGACCAGAGGCTTTCCTAGGCAGAAATGGAAGCAAAATGACTTCCAAAAACAAACAAAGAAAAAGAAAAAAAGAAAAAGAAAAAAAAGAAAAAAGAAAAAAGAAAAAAGAAAAAGAAAAAGAAAAAGAAAAAGAAAAAGAAAAAGAAAAAGAAAAAGAAAAAGAAAAAGAAAAAGAAAAAGAAAAAGAAAAAGGTATTTTTGGTCTTAAGACAGAATCTCCAAATTGTTCTGAGTTTTGCTCATTTCTAAGGTTCAGTAAACCAACAGAATTGGGGAGTTTTATTTTCTCCTCCATTTCTATGAAGATCAAGGCTGTTTTGAAACAAATGAATCATATGTATAACAGACTTCCAATTGTACAGAAAAAAATGCAGGTAAGTCTTCTGAGTTTTCTGTTAAAAAATATCATTGGGAAGAATTCTACAGATCTTGAAAAAGTAGTTACATCAGAGGATCAGGGAAGATGGACAAAAGTTGTCTCTGTGTGAGCAGCATGCCTGAGGTTTTAGGTTTACAGTTTTGGGGTTTTTTTTTCCTTTGTCTCTTTCCCTCCATTACTCACATTGGCAAGAGGGTATTTCTGTCTTTGGGCAGACCAGAAAAGTGGAAAAAGGTTTCTTGCCACATGAACTGAGGTTTTGCCCTTGACGGCATTCATCAATAAGGAAAATTCTTTTTAGAGCAGTCTTAGCTCAACAATGCTCTAGTTTGAGCTCTATATGTTATTGTGTTCTGTTCAAGGTCTGGTGGATCATGGATGTATGGGGAAGTGGAGCAAATGAAGTTTGCAAATAAAAAAGTCGCAATTCAATATTAGAAAAATGCTATTAAAAGCAAGATTTTTGAAAGTAACTTATCACTTCATTATATTTAGCATTTGCTTTAAGTTCACCACCTTGCCTTGGCTTCTTTCAGACTTTTATTTGGTAAACAATTGCTTCTAAAATCCACTAATTTGCTGCAAATTATGCTTACATATCGCTGTTGATGATTTCCCCTCCATATACTCTCATTTCACTGCAAAGAAGAATAGTAAAAATTTAAAGAAAACAAAAGGAAAAATCCCCAAAATTTTATTTTTGTTTTCTTTATTTCTTTAAGATGTAGATGATAGTGGGTAAAAAATATGGGAAGTGAAGTAATTTCAGACAGTTAAAAACCACTATTAAGTCAGTAAATCAGGAGGATACACAGTCAGGTGAATGGTATCTCATGTGTACCAACGTGAAACCTCTGCAGTGAAAATTGGAAATATTGTTAAGTAGACCTTTAAAATTAGGAGCATCCATATTTATGGAGTTTGTATGTGGTTAAAATGTCTGATTTAAGAAAAATATATAGTTGACAATAACAGAGTAATTATAGACATTGCTTCAATCTGGCTGTATAAATCATCATGATTCAACCTACAGCATTAATAAAAGTAAATGATATTTTTTGGTTCATTACTGCTGTTCTAATAAAATACAATGAATTTTTAAAAATTCCTAAGTGAAATAGTCTCATAAAAATAACTATTTACTAATGGCTCCTTAACAACTTATGTGAATGCAATACTGAAGAACTGTATTTTAATTAAAAAAACCTTTTGGTAAGAAATAATTTTCATTTTCTTCCATTCCTCATAACTTTTTCCAACATATGTTTTCAGATTTCACCAATTTAGTAAACAAGATGTGAGGAGTTACTGACATAAAAAATTAATGAAGAGGACTCATTCTGAGAAAAAGTTACAGGATCACATGCAATGATACTACTCTGGTCAGAAAATGGAGAAAACTCTGAAAAATCCATATATAATATCCCAAAGCAAGTTTCTTCTCTGTGTTTAACTGTACAAGCAGACTTCAAACAGTAGGTTGGCTGCCCACTACTATTATCTTTTTAGGTCCTAGCAGGAGAATAGCAACTTTATAATTTTCCCCACCAAACTCACATAGCAACTGCAAGAAATCAATGTGTAGCACTTTTGAACAAGTCTCCCTCACTAACTGGACCCTTAAACCTTTGCTGTGATGGAAAATTTGCAGGCACCTTCAGGTGATTACAATTACATTTTTATGTGAGGTTACATGTTCAAATGCTTTCTTTCAATCTTGCATCAGACCAAGCTGCATGAATACATCTGTCTGATAAACAGCACATCAGCCATGTCAGCCTAAAAGGAGGAAGACCTGTCCTCAGACGCAGTCAACTGGAGCTTTGCAGAACTAAGACGCTTCACTTAGAAATCAAGCCCTCCACTCCTGGTGCTGACAGCAGTGGAACAGGTTATCAATCCATAAAAAACCCAACACCAAAGTTAAATGCTTGAGGTTTTATCACTCAATACAGCCTCAGGAGCTGCTAACAGAGCACTCAAATGTTTCACTTCCACTGGAAAGCAGTATGCAAATTGTCTTTCTGATGTTTCTTTATAAATCATGTCACTGTTACAAGAAGCAGCTTTTATTTTATCTACATGTCAAGACTCCACTTCAGTATTCCAGAAGCACATAATCACGCTTTGAATGTAGCTGGAAGTTTGCTACAGCAAAGTCTGTAGTATCTGGCTCTAAAGTATAAGTATTCCTCTCCAGGATTCAACAGCAAAACCAGAAATCACAGGTGGCAATCCAAGCTCCTCATGGGAGAGGTTATTATGAATTACTTGGGTATTTAGTAATCATTGATAAGTAGTAACACATACTTTGTAAAGATTGCTATTATTAATAAAAAAATTCTAATTAGTTGACTAATTTTTGGTTAAAGAAAAGAAATAACCTCATGTTACAGAGGTATACCAAAATCTTTGTGGGTCCATAGAAGACAAAACCACCAGAGGATTTAGAATTAGTTGGAGATTTAAATGTTGTAGAGCTAATGAATAGTTTGTTTCCTGCACGGAAAGATTTAGAGAACCTCCGGATTAAGTTTAAAGAGAGGATCAGCCTGAGCTCTGTAACCACGGATTTCTACGTCTGGAACAAATTATTTTCCAGTCCCTCACTGACACCTAGGCAAGGATGAGGGAAAAGATCTACAAACAGCATTAAGGGGAATAAAAGCAAGTGTTTAGCAGACCAGTAAGAAATCTAAGCCAGTGTAACGGGCCAACCTGTGCAGACCTTGGCAAAATCTCCCTCACTGCCAGAACACATGCATGCAGGACTGGGCCAATAGCCATCAGTACCAGAAGCAGTTTCATTTTATCTGCCATGGGAACCAGTATCACATTTTGACATCGGAAAGGACAATGAAGGGATAAAATCTTTCTTAATGTTCTGTATGAGGAGATACAAACATCCTGCAATGTGCTGGAAGATGCAAAGTTAACATGACAGATACAGCACTCAGACGGCCATGGAAATAACTGCTGCGTATTCAACTCTATGAAAAATCAGGGGATTGCAGTCATCACACAACAGAAGAAAGGGGCAGAAAAAATTCCTGGAAAGAAGTGTTTTTGACTAATGGTGGAGCAGCTAGTCCCATGCAAACTCTATATACCTGACAGTCCTGGATAATGATTAGAGAGGGAAGAAGGATTTTTTTCAGGGAATGAGCAACTGTCGCTCGGTAGCATATGTTCCAGCTGAGGTTTTTCTTAATAATATTAAGATATCAACATATATCAAGGGAGTACACTGTTAAAACTGTGAAGACTCCTCACACTGTTCCTACACAAACATGGACAGAATATATGGTGTAAGAATATTTATTTTTAATTTAAAATTCTTAATTTTCTGGCACTCAGAAGCACTCCTGTATCTTAGCAGTAATGTACAAAATCTACAAAGCTGCAGCATATTCTGGGTACATGAACACTTACTTTGCTGTTTAACAGAGATAATAGAAGTGTTGGAAGCAACAGGATCAAGGGAATTAGAGGAAATGCTCATTAAAACAAATTTAAAAGGTCTAATGATTAAAATATTGATTAATTAGCCAAACATTGATTAACAGTCACACTTTATCAACTACAAAGGTTCTAATTACTGCACCATTATTCCATAGATTGACCTGTTCTGTCTTGTCACTTACGATGAAGAACAATTTTTATTAAGTGGGTTTTGGATTTTTGACCTGTAAAATTTTAATAGGGAGTGCAACGAGGGTATTGTGTGTGGTTTGGCACTTTAGTCACTGAGGGACTCTTAGTTACTGTCTCTACTTAACCAAAGGCACAGAAGTGGAAGAGGGATGTGAATATTTAGGGATTAAAGTTCCTCCCCCCCCACTTCCCAATCATGATCAAGAGAGATGAATTTGAAACTGCTCAAAGTCTCCTTCAATGAAACTATGGTACTAAGCTATACTGATGTGTAACAACAAAATGTTTAAGTGGGCCACCAGAATATTGACCAGCCAAATTCTGTTTGCTACGGTACACAATAATTTAATAGGGAAGTATAAAATAAGACTCTCTTCTTAATTTTTTGTAACTATTCAAAAGTGACCCAGCCGCCCCAGGCATGTTGCTGTTTCACAACTGGGGACGGGGACGGGGGGGCAGGTAAGAAAAGGATTTTTTTAAAAAAAGAACAGCAGTCAAGACCAAGTAGTAGTTATTGTAGCTCATCTACCAAAATATTTCCCGCTACAGCAACCTAGGTCTCAGAAAACTGCCTCACACTTGAAAAATATTCTCCAGAAAATTTATGGATGTCTCACATAAGACTATCTTGCTGATTTCAATAACTGTCCATTTAAATCTGTTGATGTAGCGTTTAAACCTTGCTTCACAAAAGAAAGAGGCTAATACACACGCGGGGTTACACTCTCAATATAACTGTCTGAAAGTGATGGTCTGGATTTACTCCTGATGAGATCAGCTCTAAGGCCAGAAAGCAGATTTATAGTGTGAACATAAATGAGCATGGAGGAGGGGGGCCTTTTTGATCATACATATGCTTGTCAGGCAAAATGTGCTCAAGACCTCATTGCCAAATAAGCAAAGCAAGTAAGTCCCTTATAGCCAGTGGAAAATGACATCAGGAGGACAACTCTAACAGACGTACCAGGCTGACGGATTCGATAGCCAAACCCTGGTAAAGGGCCAGGAAAAAAACTGGCACTCAGGTGCTAACATGGGGCCTGGGCTGTATTTCCTTCAGGCTAAACTTATGGGTCTCACAGAAGGGCAACAGTTTAGAAATAGCTGTATCATTCCTCAGCAGCTTGAAGGAAAAAGAGGAACTAGTGCCATGCCAAGGTCTGAAACACCTTACTACCTCAGCTTCTGCATATTGAGGAAGTAACTGCTTCACACAGATAGTGGTACTTAACAGCAGCTGAAGGAATTAACACTGTAGTAAACAGGTAGATGTCCTTGGCCTTTCCACTCCATCCTTCTGTTACACTGTCTATTTTAACCGAAACAATTCCTTTACTTCTACCCTCCGCATCAGCAAAATAAAAATTATTTCATTTCCATTATACACCATATGGCCTCCTGATCTGCCTTCTTGATATTTTACACCAGAAAAGCTGTTACATTTACAATACAATTATGACTTAAATCCACAAAGACAGTTTACAGTATAATCAGACAAGTCTGCCTGTGTGTTATCCTGCTATGCCAAGGTTTACGGTTTTTCTCAGGTTACTCAATGAGAGGGAAAAAAAAAAGAAAAAAAGAAAAAATCCCCAACTCACAACTTCCTTTAGAACCCTTCTCCCTCTACATTTATACACACCAAGCTTGCAGCAATTCAGTAAAAACCTCCACGTAAAACCAGCTAAAGGGCTTTTAAGGGTAAAAGTCAGAAACCAGGTATCCTGCTTCTAGTTACAGTGCTCTTCAGTCGCCCCAGAAGTGATGCCAGGACACACAGCAGTTTAGTGCCTACCAAAGTGCAAGTCAAACCATGGACTTGCTTTCAGCGTTGCATGTGGAGACCAGACTCAGCTGTGGTAGACAATTACACTGCATGCGAGAAAGGTCCTGAGATATCATTAGAAGGATCATCTCAACAGAGACCCCAGGCCTCCCAGCCTAGCCCTGGCTGTTTTCTGTTAGGCATGCTGGTCAGGAAACTCTCTCCCCATTCACATGGGTCTTCTCAATTCCTTCCATACCTTGCTCAGATGTGAGGCAAAACAGCATCTTTGTAAGGTTCACAGCATTTCACAACTACTCATGACTTGCTTTCTTTCCTTCAGGGTACCTCTTCCCAAGGATAACATTACTTCACGTTACTTGTAAAGGATAGGTTTGGGGTGTATGTGATTACTTTTATATTTTGAGAAGGCAGTAGAATGATTTTCCCTGGCAGTGATGCCGCTCTTCCTTGCACTAAGAACACAAGAATATGATCCTAACTGGAAATAGACACAATAAAACAAGGGTTTACCAAAGCGTCTCTATGCCATCATGATGGGATTTGCAGTCCATAAGGTTGACTTTATTGCAACAAAAAAGTTCAACTATTTCTTCGGTGGCACAACAAATATCCAGAGTCACGTGTGTGCAATATTAAAACCTTCAATCCCACATTTAATGAAATATTACCTAGTATTTGCAGGTAGCTCCAATACACAAGGCTTTTAAGAGTTTTTGCAAGCCATGATAGCATTCTGAATGTATACCAAATTTACAATACTAAGAATGCCCTTATCTAGGGTATTCTTAGTATTGTAAATTTGGTATACATTCAGACACAGAAAAAATGCAGTGAGCAATCAGCAAGACAACCTACCTGCTTCCAAAGGAGAAATATTAATTCTTTTTTCTGAGTATAACAGGGCTGTAAAAAACACCTTAATAACAGGGAAATTTTTTATCATAATCAATAATGAAAAAACCTTTGTAAGATATAATTTTATTTATTTTAAAGATTCCTGACTTTTCTACTCCATGATGACCTTGACTGCTTACTGCTCAAATTTTACTTCCTTCAACTTCCTTTACTGCCCCTCTTCCCCAAGAGTACATTTTTTAATATTCTTACCATGTGATTTTTTAAGATGACCTATTCTCCTGCTCTTATATTAAGCAAGTGCCTTCCTAATTAAACAGGTACTTCTCCCCCATTAGTGAGTAATGTCAACAGTAGTACTTTGAGGCTGAACCTATCTTATGTTTGAGCATTTAGTCCAAAAAGATGTCATCCTTGTCTGATCCTTAGATACTATTGCTAATCACAACTCTGATGGTGATGCTTCCACAAATACGTAACTTTCTCTATTAAGATGTATCTCCCTGTCCAATACCACTCCACTGTATCCCATTATCAGTGCCATTTAGAAAAAATGCAAGTGATACTGATTTACACAATCTAACAGGTTAAAAAAAAAAAGTGCTGCAAGTATGTATTCCTGGCCATATTTCACAACTTAGGAGTGATTTCAGACAAACTGCACTTAAAAATATAAATCAAGGTAGCTCTACTGTTTTAATCCAGAGCAATTATTTTACAGGAAAACAACAGAATCAGTGAGTTTTCAGCCCCACCATGAAACAGTCTCATCAATTCCTGTTAGCATTTCAATCAGTACTGCTTCTATCCCCTCCACAAAAGGGCTGCTAGATGAAAACCTGTAGATGGACGCAAGGTAAGTGCACATTGTATACCATGAGATTGGTACAGGACTTTGTACAGCCCATTCAGCTGGGACTGACGCTTCTATTTCCTAAGCAAAGGGGAGAACATATATACATACATACATATATATATATATATATGCACATATAATATTCAATCCAGAGATTGTGGTCACAGACTCCTTTTCCACTTCCCAAAAATTACTCTGGAAGGGGTCATGACTGCTTGGAGTAATAGCTGTCTAGCACATAGTTGAAAGAAAAATATCTCCAGTTCCTTTTCATGTGTTCTTTATCTAACTCTACTTCTGCTAAAAACTACATAAGACAAGGAAAGCTTCGAATAAAAAAACCCATAACCCAGCAGTTCTTTTTGCTTTGTTCAAATACATTATTTTAGATTTAAAATAATTACTTAAAAAAGCAAATTTCTTTTTTTTTCCTAATTATTTAGGAACCTATGGCTTTGTTTCTGTGACGTTTGGTTCAAGTATGCTATGCTATTCTTTAATATTAATTTTCTTGAACATTCTAGACATTTTTGTGGTTTAGAAAATGGTCTGGTTCTCATGCATGATTAAGATTTAGTTGCTTGAAGGAAAATAGTTCAAGCCCTTCTTTTTAAAAATAGGCACATGCAAAAGCAGCATTTACATGCATCTCTTCAAGCAGACCCTGGTGAAACAGAGTCGCAGAGAATGAAGTCAATCCCCGTGTGCAGTGAGAACATAAAGCTTATGCACCACTTAAGTCTTTAAAATAGGGTTTAAGTAGGAGTTAAGCATATTTTTTTTCAGACACTCTTCATGGGGTAAAATTTACCAACAGAAGGCTTGAATAACTTGAGCAGAGGGCAGTAGGGGCCACACAAAAGGAAGGAGTAGGGAATCATGCTTCAACATGGTAACTGTTGGTAAAGGTCAGCTTCCCACTGACAATAAAGTGCACTTGCTGTATTTATCTGGCAGATCCCTGTGACAATGGCTGGTAATCTATGGATAGCTTTTTAGGAGGGTTTGAGCGGTGGCCTTTGCTCAGCATTACTATTATTCTCTAAAAAGTTCCTGTATTCAGTGCTCATTTACTGCAAACAATGCAGTAAAGAAATACTAGGAGCCCATAAAATGATATGCAGAAAAACTGTAACTGCCAAAATAACTTCTTAACAAAATATATTATTAAAAAAAAAAATGTGGCTGATAGTGCTTAAAATCAGATTTCCTCCATTGTAAGTTAGGAATTTTCTTTTGAGAGAAAAATCATATAACCACTGAGATATTGCAATCATCTGCCAAAAAATATCTGCATGTACCAGCAGAAAGCAAATAACAAAATGAGAAGAAAACACAAACTGATCAAAACGTATCCTGGTTTAGCCACAAATCAGCAATATTTAGGCTATTTGCCAGCATGGGCTGAATGACATCCTTTCTGGCTTATACCACGAGTTTTGTGCTTTTTTGCTCATGGTTGACTTCAGTCATCTTTACCTTTGAACCCTTTAGCTTTTATAAGTTTTCATAATAACCTCACTGTTACTTGGTTTTGGGTTGGGCTTTTTTTTTTTTTTCCTGCACGTACCTACTCACCCACACACATATACACACAGAGGAAAAAAAAAAAAATAAGGGAAATTTTTATCATTATAGTGTTTTGGCAGCATAATGGGAATAGACAGCAACTACTTTGTGTTACAAATTTGAATGTGAAATTTCAGAAAACCTCCTTGCATTAAAAATGAATTAACTGTGTGATTATTAATTGTGCATATTCCAATCCCTTTGTGCTGTACTGCATGTTTCTTGAATCTCATTTGAATCCTTTGGCTAAGTAATGTGTCAAGGGGGGTACTAGCCTGAATGCCTGACTTATTTAAAAAGCAGGACAGCACTTCCAGATTAGAATACCAATGAGTGGGGTTAAAAAGGCTCTACTGTAGTTGGAGGGCAGCTCTCAGTCTGAGTAGTACCTGAAAAGGACCTCTATGGACTAATTTTCAGAATCACATTGTAATGTGGGCTCATGTCAATCATCAGAACAGACAGCTTCATCCCATGATATAAACTAGTTATACATTCAAGAGCTGCCAGAGGATCTTCATTAAAAAGGGACTTAGCATTAAAAGAAGAAGGTTGTTTTATTATAATACTTCAAACACAGTTTTTTGTTTTATATGTTCTCAGAAATCTTTTTTGTTCTGTTTCCACAATATCAAAAAAGTGCCACAGAAGAAGCAAAAACATTAAATATTCCAATTTTTAATGGGAATCAAGGTAGCTTTCTGGTTTAAGGCATTAAAAACCATATACATTTTTCTAAATATATTCATGTCTTTGAATAACAAAAAGAAGTCTCTAGATGTAATAGGAGGATGTTTTTAATCTTTTGTGAGAAGGGATTTGCAGAGCTGAGTACTCAAGGTACAATATCTACTGGCAAAGTATATCAGTGGGAGCTTTATACATATAAATTTGTATAAAACCTTTGGGCTATCCACAAGCTTCCAGATACCAGTTAGATATTACAATCCATGTCATTAAAATTTAATATGATTGTGTTAAGAAGAAAACATTAACAATATCCATGTAAGTAAATCATTGACACAGTAATCTAGTATTTCAAGAAAACTTAATGGAGGTTTATTAAAAAATAAATAGATAAATGTATCTATTTACCTATATGGATGTCATTTCAAACAATCTGATTTAAATATAATTTCAAAAGTCATGCAACTTCTTCGAAGTAACTGGGAGCATTTTGATCTAAAATTGCCACTGCCTACCTGCTTCATACAAGGATAAATTGTTTATAGAAATCTAATTGAAATGAGATGTTGTTCCTTTATTAGAAGAACAAAATGTCCACTCTAATATGTTCTCTGCTCTGTCTTTTTAAGCTATAGCACTTATATTCTGCATTATTTTTTGTCCTGAGAAAAGATACCCAACTGTAGCTCTTTCCCTTTTTTTTAATTATCTCGACAATTATAAAAAATAAGACATATTCTTAGTAACTGCAATACTGAGCATTTCATGCCATTTTCTACCTTCACAATTATTAACTAATTAATTATTAACAATTTAATGAGTTTCCCTATTGCTCTCGTTACTATAAAAATCTAACACCTCTCAAACATTTTAGAAGTCCACTTCTGAACAGACTGTGAACCATGAATAGTCACCCCCATTTAGAGATGGGAGACTGTGGCACAACGGTTGTGATTTCTGCGTGAACACTTTATAGTGACAGCAGCATTAAAAGGTAATGGGATTGCTTTTAAAACAAAGTTATTCTAGTCATCATTGGCAAGAAGAATAAGAATCCTAGCACAAAGAGATTTAAGTAGATTTAACAAGGTAATAGAAGAATCAAACTCTTAATTAAAACTATGTTCTTGTCCCCTATTTCTCTGGACAGACTACTAGACTTTATTTATTTTTATGTAAATCAGTTATGATGGGTTATAGTACATGGTATGATGTATTACATGATAAGACACTACATTGCATAGTCCAGTGATTCTCTTCAGACATTTTTCTGGAAACAGTATCATTAAAAATGGGTTTCAAGAGCTTAGGAAACCCTCCCGGTGAGTGAGCTGTAGCAAACTCACATGAACCCAGGGATATCTTAATTAAAGTCTTTCTGATGTTTAAAGATAAAACAGGCATAACAATCCTTGCTCTTTTGGGTTCTTAAAAGAACTCTTTTGAGGCCACTTTCCCTCTGCCTCTCTGCCATGCTCAAGTCTTGAATTACACATAAACACGCACAAAATATCCACCTCAAAAAAACACTCTACAGAATGAGAGCATGACAATTACTCTGAAGTGCTAGCACCTTGGCTAGCCCTTGTCCTTGGAGCAGTTAGCAGTTCAATCTTTTGATTCGGCCTTTGTCACTGCCTAACAGGTAAATGGCATTCCAATCCTAAGTCCAAAGTACACACATTTGGAGGGCTTGTTTTTTTACAGCACTTTGACATTTTACAGTGCTATCAAAACCGAGAAATTAAGGGAACAATGAAATCTGGAGTTGCTGCAATAGTTTTGTATACAAAGAATTACACAGTGGCAATAAATAGGATCATAAAGGCCTTGCACACAAATATAGTCAGTAGGACTGCAATTGCTGCCAACCATTTGTTAGGGAATCCATAGCTCTCACTAAATTTGTGGAATCCCCAAAGACATTCTGTACCTCACAAGACCAAGCCTTACATTATTAACATCGTGTACTGAGTATGCTTTATGAGTACCTTCCAAAATGGAAAAATAGCTGACAAGATCAATCTTTTTTACACTATTTGGATCTACAGAGGGTATTGCAAGATGCCTCATATCTCAGAGCATGCAGAATTATAAAAAAAAAAAAAAAAAAATCCGCCTGTGAGGCTATTCCAACTTTCTGTCTTTGATTTTTGGAAAGTTACTTAAAGTAGTTTTATATTGCTTTTGCAGTTTATTCTAGAAGATACTGTTTATTTATTACAAACTGAATTTTAATATTTGTTAAGCCATAGAGATGTGTGAGAGTTTCCCATCAAATTATACATCTGATTACCCTTGGCACCTCATTTGAGGTGCAAGATACTCTGTGTATTGTCTTCCTTTATGATCATATTGTTGTGGGTTTGCAACGTGGCTTCTTTAAGAAGCAGATAGAAAGTTTAAGGGTCCAACAAAGCAAATACAAGCTGTGGTTCCAAGGCCAAACTTCAAAAATCCTGTTGCCAACAAGGCCAGACGGGCCAATCAGCGCCGGTCATAGCGCCTCTGGGAATCACATTTTAGAGATAGAAGAATGCAAACAGACACATTTTGCCACTGGAGAAGGGAATGAGAAAATGTTAGAAACTTTACAGACACCAAGGTCAGTGAAGCGGTGGGGGGGGGGAAGAGGCGCTGAGAGAAGATTCCCTGTGGAGAATACCATGGTGGAGCAAGTGTCCCCCTGCAGCCCATGGAACAGAAAGAGACCCCACTTGCAGCCCATGGAGAGGTACCTGGGCCAGGCAGGAGCCCACCATGGAGCAGGTGGAGGAATATGGAAGAATTTGTGACCTACACTGGAGCAAAGCCCCAGACAGAACCTGCAGCCCGTGGACAGAGATAAGAGGCAGAGAGAGACTGAGGCCCACACCAGAGCAGGTTTGCTGGGAGGGGCTTGTGACTCTGTGGGGGACCAGGCTGGGCCCAGCAGTCTGGGACTGAGAGACATTCTATGAGTTTATAGCAGTGCCCCACACTGGGGCAGTTGGTGAAGAGCCAAGGCCCTGTGGGTAAGGACTCACATGGAGGGGGTTGTGGAGGACTGTCTCTTGTGAGTGGGACCCCACGCTGGCACAGGGAAAGAATGTGGGAAATGCTGTCCTGCCAAGAAGGAGAACAACTCATGAGGAACTGACCGAAGACTGAAGCCTCCATTCCCTATTTCCCCGCTCCCCCCATCCCCCACCTTTCCCGTGTGCCATCCTGGGGAAGAGAAACATCATGAATAGAGTGAAGTCTGCAAAGAAGGGCAGTGTGGGCGTTGTGGTGTTGTAAGAGTTGTTTTGTACTTCTCATTACCTAACTCTGTTTTCTGTGTGTTTCTGTAGTGTAGTGTAATAAATTAGAGTTTTCTTGCTTTTCTTCTGTGTTGAGTCTGTTTTGCCCGTGACACTAATTGCAGAATGATCTCTCCCTGTCCTTATCTCAACTCCAAAGCCTCTGAACATGTATTTTCTCCCCTGTCCTAGCTAAGAGGGGAGTGATAGAGAGGCTTTGGTGGGAGTCTGGCCTACATCCAGGGTGAAACCACCACACATGTTCATTTTGTCTATCTTTCCTCCATTTTCTATATGCTGACTACACCAACTTGGAGGCCTGGGAAAGTCAGCTCTGTCCTGGTGAGAACCAGGACAAGCACCTCTAAAATACATAAATCTTTTTGCATGTTTCTTCCAAAGAAGAAACAGTATTTGTAATTCAAGATTAAAAACTATTACTTTTAGTTTGTATTTGGTTTGCATTTACATTTCCATTATAAAATGTTTATATTAAGCTAAAAACTTCCTTTACCATGTGATGCAGTCTCTCTGTAAAGAGGTAAGATGCAAGCAAGGTAAAAACAGGACAGAGTGAATAGTTCTGGAGACAGAGGAATTAGTATCTTTTATGTCACCAGATTATAAGAAATTGTCTTCTAATTTTAGCTGTCAGTGTCTTAGCATTTTCAGAATTATATTTAAATTAGTTTATATTGGTGTATGTGGTGAAAAGCATGTGGAAAGAATACATCCTTATACTAAAAATATAAGCTTTTCAATCCATCAAGTCTCAGATTCCATGTAGAGTGAGCACTTAGTGAGACTTGAATGAAAGAAGATTATCTGAACCCTCTGGAAGGGGAATATTGACACTGCTTAGAGCACAACACTGGAAAAGTCCTGTATGTTAATAAAAGGGCAACATTCCCAGCTGCTCCTCTCTGCAATGCTAATTTACCTAAGATTTGACTAATATGATGGGTGTCACAGACAGACTCTAATGGACAGCCACAAACCGCAGGTTCCTTGCAGTGCACGCACCAATGCCCAGTGAGGAATGCTTTTCAACAGAAACTAAATGTTTTTTTGAGGGAAGCAAAGGCAAAAATTGAATCCAGAACAGTCTAATGAGTTACAGAAATGAAGGTTCCAGCTCTCAGGCAGCTGAAAAACCTTAAATTCTTCAGTAGCAGCTAAAAAGATATGTATGAAGTTATATGACTACTACTTAACCAGGGAAGGAAGGAAGGAAGGAAGGAATGAAAACAACTTA
>VXBZ01012753.1:631582-682709 GCA_013399135.1 Heliornis fulica | reverse complement strand
AGAAAAAAAAAAAAAAGAAGAAAAATAGAGGAAAAAATAATGTTTGGCCATAATTTTCCATTGTTCCATTTCACATTATATAGGGAGTATTGAGCTTCCCTCCATACTTCCTCATTTATTCTATTTTAATATGTTTGAGCATACTTCAGTCTATGCTTTACTAATTTGAACCTATTGATGCATTTCCACCAAATAAATCCTCTTCTGTGTCCTCCTTTGGAAAATTGTTAAAGCTGTGACAGCAAAAAGCAGGGGGAAGGGAGAGAGGAATTAAAAAAAAATTGAAAAAATAGTCTTGCAGATCTTAGACTATTTTTTTTCAAAGGCCTGTAGCCATCACCACACCAGAGAATCTCACACAGGTTTTTATTTTTTTCAGAAAATGCTTTAACACCATGATTTGATGTCTAGTCTCTGCTTCACAGGCATATCTCTTTAAAGGAGACTTTCATTAATGTGTAAGTCAGTCAGACAGACCTTTTTAATAAGCAGTTGAAGAGCCACTGTCTTTAGTGCATGAAACTAACAAAAGCCTCATTAGTCAAATGAACAAAGAATAGTTTGAATCAACTTATTATTTTAGAGGAAAGATTCCTCCAATAGAATCTCAATGCAATCCTTTTTACTGTAGTTTCCCTTGTCCAAATCTTAATGCTCTGGACCCTACCTATGAAAAATTGATGAGCAAAGAAAGCTGTTAAAAACCAACATCCATTGCGTGTCATTTTTGCAGTGTGCTACTGTATTCAACAATAATCCAAGAAGTAGAGAACAGGCCCTTGGTTTGTTGTTTTGTTGGGTTTATTTTTAAACTTGTCCCACACAACTTTTTTTTTCCTGTTGTGTCAGTGATCTGTTGCATAAATAACCTTGCATCAATTAGCAAGGTTATTTAAATTACTTCTGAGCAGCAGAAGAGGGCTTCAAAACTATATAAAATTCAATAAAAATTTCCTATTCACATCAGAAGCACAGTGAAAATCCTCTATTTGGATTGTCTATATGGAAAAGAAGTCACAAAATGTTCCATGCAAAGATTTCATGAAACAATTCACAGGGAACAGCAAGTCAGATCCTTAATTATTTATTAAAAGAAAGGAGAAAATTCTGAGCAATTATTCTAGATAGATAGTGCACGATACGTTTTTGTTTATACACTAGCCAGTATCATTTATCCACTAGACAGTATCATTTATCCACTTTTGTCAAGAAAAGTTCACTCACAAAACACACTGTACTATCCAGCACAAATACACAGAAGGTTCCCACAGAAACAAACAAGTTTGGTACTACTACACTTCTTTTATCTCATGCTTCCTAAATTTACCACAAAATACAGATAACTCAGTCATAATACTTTTTTTTTTAAGTGGCATAATTAAAAACCTAGACAGATCCATCTGTTTCCAGCCAGAGATGTTACAATAATTGATTCCCAGACAATCTCCCAGTTAGTTGCAGCCATGTGGTACCTGGCATACCTGCCTATTAAAATCCTGCAGAACATAATCAGCATGTTTCTCTCAAAATGTACCACTACTCTCCAGGCACCATTCTGTCTCAACACAGCTCTGTGAATAGCTTCATACTGAAAGTGTGGACAAAAAGCTGCACATAGAAGTAAAACATGAGGTTGGATAATAATTGTAATTAAAAAGTTAAGATACTCAGGGGAATGAATGTGTAATAACTATCCATCTAGACGTGTTGTTAGGCACTAAAATTACAAGTGCTTTCAACCTCCAAAGTGTGCCTTTAAGGCATATTAGCATAGGTGTCTCAATACTGTGACATGGAACAGCAAAGATTAGTAGCAAATCTTGCAGGTACGGGACCAAAGGAGATGAAATTTGTTGCTGTATTTGACTGTTACAGCAAATTGATAGCAAGATGCAGATACAGATACAGAGAAAAGAGCGAGTTACAAAAATCTAAGCAGATTCTGGAAATGAATACTAAGAATGGAAATTTACAGAGCTCTTTTTGTTAAAGTAACAGAAGTGTTGACTAGAGAACTTTCAGGAAAAACACTTTGGAATTAAGGAATGCTTCTGATACAGAATTGCAGAAAAGCCTGCCCTGTAAAGGTCAAGAAAATATAGCACTAGAAGTGGCTAGAGAACAGGCTTGGATATCTGATACAAAGGTTACTTGTGGGGATGTAGGGAGTTGATAAGTGGGATGATGCCGTGAGCATTAGAATTTGCACTGTTGAGGTTTTGTGTTGGTTTATTTTTTCTTATTTCTGTATTGATAATCTGGCAAAAGAAATATGAGACAGTTTTTGCTGACACAAAAATGGGGTGGGGGACCCAGTCAATGACAAAGTAAAGAGACGTATAGGTCAGAAAGTCTTAGGAAAAATTAGGAGTGTGAATGGATAAACATGAATTCCAAAAGTAATCATAACACAAAACATAAAATAATGAAGCAAGAGATGAGAAACATGAGATGAAAATTAATTTCGTTTGCACAGAATGAAGCAGGAATACAACACACTACAATGTACCAGCTTTTATAGTGTTATATGCATTACTGGTCATATACCAGTGATTCTCCACGGTGAAAAGGCAAAACAAAATCTGAATTGGATAAGCAGAAAACCGTCAGTCAAGGAGCAGCATGGGATAACACCAGTAAGTCATCATCTCGGTAAAGAAAGAATAGTTTAGACTTGCTGAGAGTACAACAAAGGAGAGCAACTTTACATGGTAAGCCTGGGATGTGGAGAGCTTGATTATTTATAAAGTTAAGGAAAATTTTGTGGCTTTTTTCAAAAGCAAAAGCGATTAAGAAGAAACTCTATTAAGGTACACACAATCCTGAAGGGAACAGCAAGGAGAGACGCTTCAGGCTATCTGAGCTGGTGTTAAATAGAAGTACAAGGGGTTATGAACTTAAGCTGGGGGGAGAATTGGACACTAAAAGAATTTTGGTAGAGTTTTCTTGCACTGCTGGCCTTAGTGGAAAACCTACAATGGCCAGACATTGCAATAAGCAGTATACAAAAGGAAATGTTGGACGAGTAAGAAATAAAGTATATAGTAGTGTGACTGTCCATTTAAAATACTATGGCAGCTCCATGAGGGGTATTTGCCCTCACTCTGTCAGAAACTTTCACAACTTTCCAAAAGTTTTAAGGAACCTAGTTCCTTTTAGGGGAAAAAAAAACACACAACAAAATAATTATCTGGTCTCAAAGTCTTGAATTCCTAGCACACAATTCAAAAGTAAAAGCCTATGATACCAGTGTTGCATCATGTAATCATGTGCATGATTACATGATACAACATGATATAGTAATTTGTTCTATAGTTTGTATTACAAACTATAGAACAAATTACATTTTAAATTCATTTGCTTGCTGATGGTAGCATCAGAACAGAAAGTGTCCAAAACAGGGAACACTGCATTCTTAGAACATGTACAGCTCAGGGACTGACACATTAAAAAAAATTAAATATGTCTGACATTCACATTTCTTGGGGAATACAGCTTTGAGGTTAGGAATACAATCTCAGCTCCCTTACCCAAGGTTTCTTCGTTATCCCTCACATAACGACCATGACAGTCTCAAGGTTAGGCCAATACTATTGAGTTTAGGACACAAAGTACCAGCAAAACCCCTATCAGATAGAGGACAGCACCTTTTGATAGCTACCAACACATAATTCATTTAAACCTAAGAAAGACTTTAAATGTTCTAAAGACAAATATTAGGCCCATCTCTAAGTTTCCTCCCTCCTAGAGACGAATCCTTTTAATATTTCAGTTTAACCAAGGCTACTTGTGAAATATTTTAGAGAAGAGGGCTATGAAAACACAAAATGCAAAAACCTTTATGACCACGCGTCATCCCTCCTTCCTCATACATTTATTCCTTACATTTATTTTCTTTAAGTTAAAATACTGCACTGGAATTGAAAGTGACTGATTCGCCACTTGAAAACAAAATATAAACCCTAAACAACCTGGACAGTTCTACAAACTGCTGCTTTTTCTCCTTATTTCCACACCCACTCTGTGTGGCAGCACTGTTGACTTGTTTTTCTCTTTGGTTGGTTTGGTTGATCAGGACATTTAGTTTGTTGGCCATGAGATGCAAATAGCCAGAGTGTCCTCCTACAGCGGCAGCTGGGCATTAACCTGAACTTCACAGTTCTCGCCTGCTCATGTTTGTGATATCCCCTTGTCTAAATATCCTCACATGGCCAGTACTGAACCTGCTGGAAAATACTGAGGTACTTGGGCTAAGGCAGTACAGATGCTCTGACGTTCTCACATATTACCAGGGAGTTCCTTTTGTTTTGCTACAATATTTCAGAAATTGAACAATTATTATACAACACATTTTTAAAATTGCGCTTCACCAACGTTGACAGCATTATACAGGGACTGAATTTAACGTGGGTGGATTTGAAAATCAGAGAGCTTGATCTGTTCACACAGAGCATTTTGCAAACAGGACTGACAATTCAGAAACATATTTTTGTTTTAGAGCAAAAGGCAGGTTTACAAGAAAGCACCCGTCCTTCACAGCCTCTCCTGAAAATAAGACTATTTTATCCCAGAAGACCACTGCCTGAAAAACATCTACAAAGCATACATTTTATAATCCTTTTAAAAGGAAAATGGCCAACCTTTGTACCCATATTAAGGCACATAGGCATTCAAATACAAATTAAAGCTTTGTTAGTGACTTCAGTAAAACCATTGTTTGTTACAGGTGAAATTAACTGCTGATAAATACGCCCCAGGACCACCCATGAAATCATGTGTTTAGACATCATTAAGCCTGAGCTTAACATTTCATATGCTCCATCTTATTATAGGAAGTTTGAGTTCTTCCAGTTGCACATTCTTCATTATTATTACCACAGCAATGCATTAATTATTTGCTCTTGATGAACGAAAAACTGTCAGGTTTGATGCAGTGTAATGCTGAAGAGCACAAGTGACTACATTTTTCTTATCCACCAACTAAAAGAAAAAAAACTCCACCACGTTTTGAAGAGGAAACTGCACTCCCTAAACATTTCAAAACACAGAAAATTGTCTTCGTCTATTATCTCATTGATTTTTTTGAGTAGCAAGGCTGTCATGAGGCCACTGAAGAGCCTTCTTCAATCTTCTAGCATTTTGTCCACATGATCACAAAATACTTTCATTTCCTAAGTCAATTTGGTTAAAAACTCACTTTGAAAACAAGATCTCTCTCCAAATGACTTGTTAGAAGTGTTTAAAAATACACTATCCAGACAGCATATATTCAGTAATTTAAAAGCTGCACACAGAAACCATGTCTGGTTTGGGGGCTATTTTAAAATATTTTTTAAAATACTATAAAATAACAATTCTAAGGGATCTCTCAACAACACTCACTTTTAAATTTAATAATGAACTCGACTAATCTTTCAATAACTTCGAATTTTTAACTCCCTCCACTTGAAAAGATATCACCTGCTCGATGATTCTTTGCATACTCATTTCACACTACCAATAAGAACTTGCTTAACCTAGAATGTCTTAAAAAAAAGATACAGAGAGACATTCATTAGAAGCTGGACTAAGATCTCAGATTCATTTCACACAGACCACAACATGGATCTACTTAATAGTTACTTTAGTTCTCTACAGACAGATTCAAACCTATTCAAAAGGGTTTCATACCTCATTATCATTTATCTAAGCACACCATTACCACCAAATTTACCTTCACCATATCAACTAGAGCTCAGAATTAAGAAGATTTAGTTACAGAAATGCCAAGAGCAGAAAGCTGACACATACTATGCATATTGTAATGAATGACCTACTTTAAAACATGCCTATATGTTAGTTCTTACACCATTTTGCTGGTTATTTTCCACAGAAATTTTTGAGTCCATAATTAAGCAAGGAAGAAGCCAAAGGCATGGCTTTATTTGCAAGGGAGTTGTAGATGGCTGGCTGGTGTGTGTTGCTGCAAATCAGAGAGCAAAGAGCTGTGAGCACTGTACTGAAACAAGTGGAAGAAGCCTCTTCTCAAAAAAACAGTTCCTATTGCTGAATTGCAGCACTATAGTATAACACTTGCTTATGTACCAGTGACACTTGCAGTGTAAAACCCCCCCCCCAAAACCAAGCAAAAAACACCAAAAGAAAAAAGAAAAAAAACTAAGCCCAAGACCAAATGTGCATTTCAGGTGCTTAAACAAAAATTACTATCTTTGCAGCTTTCATAACGTGGGGTAGGTTTTGCTCTCCCCTCAGGACATATCTTCCAACAAAACAGATGTTTGGTTTCTGAGATTTCATTAATGTAAGGTTTTTAAATAAGTATCACCTAAATTATTATATTTAAAAATGATATGTCAAAGAATATGGCTTACAGCTTTTCAAGATGGCTTTTCATATCAATGGGACCATTACACAGTATGAAATTGTGGCAGTTTGGTTGCCACTGCCAGAATGAGCTCCAGAAAGCAGTCACAGTTTAAAACTTTACTTTCAAATTTATTTCACAGTTTAGCTTTGAGAGGAAGTGTTCTTCTCTGCATGAACTCTCTGACGGCTATGCTGAGCAAACTAGGTGCTTCTTCCTTTCAAGTTAAACCCTTTAGATTACTTTAACACAGTTCTTTGTGGTTTAATTTATCATATGTTCTGGCACCATTTATCACTAAATGCAGAATGATGAAGAAATGGCTCTATTAAAATGGAATAACTACTGAATTAAAAAGCTGTTAAATGAGTTGGAGTGCAGACTCCTGTTAACAATATGTGGGAAGGGTGTTTGGCTGAAATAAATTACTTTCACAGTAATAATTTGAGAAGCGCACCTTTGGAGAAACATGTTCAAAAATTCACATCTTGATTTCCTGACTAAAATCACATTCACTACTAATAATATTTTTAAATTAACTTCACAGCTAAGGTGAGGGAAAAGTTAGTCTCAAATACTTTGGTTCCAAACCAAAATACTCTTTATTAAAAAAAAAACAACAAACCCCTATGAATGGCAGTCTTAAAAATATACATGCCAAATAAAATAGCTGATTCCAATTAAGATATATCTCTCGTGCTCACCTTTAACTTTCTGAAAATGCTTTTACATTCTTTCAATGCAGTCTCCCATATAAACTTGTAAATAATATATAGCCCTGCAAATCAGAGTAGCCTGCATTGTAACTCTCTGAAAATAGTAAGCAGCTGACTACCTAATCATTCAAGATATACTTGCATTTATTGATTGCAAAGGAAAATGTAGGTATGAGAAAGTATTGAATACTTTTAATATGAAGTCCATGTTAATTGACATAAACTGTTTCAGATATAAAAGCACTGTTTATTGTTGCCGTTCTAAGAGAAATTCAGTTGGACAGGACAACTTGTATCATTTGTTATTTACACGGTACTTGCAACAGCCCTGTTCCCAACAACTATTTAAAGTTGTAGATCACTGCATTCTTATTCATGTGCTTAATCAACACATTTCTTGTGGTTAACAGCAGCATTTATTCAACTCTTATTAGGAAATTATTTAGCTCAATAAAATGAAGTGTCTATCTATCATCCAGGGCCCTCTCCTGCACTGACTGTTTTCACTGAAAGCAAAAATAATTTCCCAGAACTCATGTACATCATTTTGCCCCTTTGATATCTTACAGTCACAGAGTGGCATCTTTATGGCTTTAATAGGAGATTTTATTTCATTTTTATGACTTGTTGCTAAAAAGCTGCATTCTGACTCAGTTTCTTGTCAGGCTCCTCTGCGGCACAGTGTGGAAATGGTTGTAACAAACCTCGCTCTGTCCATGCACGGTATTTATAAAGCTGACAAAGATCATCACACATAAGATGACAAAGCACAGGCACGTCATGGTTATGCACTCACGGACATTTTTTAAAAGCTAACCATCCTACACAAATCATCAAACAAACCAACAAAACAATGGCCAAAATCACCTCTGTCAAGGCAATGTATTTACAATAAAATGGCAGATTATGGTAGCCAAGTATTAGTCTTATACAACAGATGGTAATTTAGTGATTGCAAGTACCACTCAATACTCTTGAAGAAAACCCAAGTAGAGAGCCTCATTCATTTCTCCTCAAAAATTGAAATAGATTGTTACATTTACCTCAAACCACTGCCTAATGTATGCCAGAAATACATGGGCTACAAAAAACACAGATTTCTATTTGGTTTTAGGCTTGGTTGGCAGAAAAACTAATTTTTACCTCTACAGGCTGTGTGATAGCAGGGCCTGTAGTGAAATCCAGGGCAGAACTATATACATTAACCTTTACACTTGCCCTCCATAGTCATCTGCATATATACCATCTTGCTTCTTTTTACACAAGAACAGAAGGAGTAAGAATAGTAGTGCAGTGACCCACTTTCATACATCCCTCTTTAGCTTTGATATAATATACCACAATTTTTTACCCCAACTGACAGCCCCTCCATGCTTGTACATATTCATCTTGTACACACACATCTTTGTGCACATGCTACCGCGTACTGTGGTCATCTTGGCCACCACAGTAGCTAAGTCTGCTCTCTCTCTTTCCTTTCCTGGCTAACTCGCTATTGAACTGCTTAGGTTGGAATTAACACAGAAGGAAAAAAAAGATCATATTTCTTTTCAAAGCACTGTTAAACTTACAAAGGGAGATGAGGGGTTTTTGGGAGTTTTTTGTTTGGGTTTTGTTGGGGGTTTTTTCTCCAGAAAATTCTAAACGCAGCAAGGAGAGCACAAGTGAATGCTGCCTTCCGTCAGAAATTGTGTTTCAGAATGAAAGATACATACTATACACTATTTTTCAGCACATTACTGTGGATAAATTGAAGTATGATTTTGCTCTCAAGTGTTTTGTTTTTCCTTAAAAATCAGTAATCTGTAAATAACTTAGCCTAATTTCCTCTACTATTCCTCTACTAATATCTACTAAGCAATTGTTCCATAGTGTATTATAAAATATATCTAACAAAAATGGTTGTGTATATGTTTCACCATATTTTTAACACAGCATATAATAAAAAATTTTACTTCCTATGCTTTTGCCAAATATTATCTGCATATTTTATTGTGGTGATTTTTCCCTCTCATACGCAACTCAGCATTGACAGGTATTTTCCAGTATACAATATTGTATACAGTATTCACAAATATAGTGAATCTCAGTCTTTCCAAGTCAAAATCAAATATTCCAATTTGAACAAATGTTTCCTCATTAATGGCCACTGTGTGTGGTGCAGCACAGCCACCCTCCAGAATGCACAAGAAATTAAGGTTTTATTACTTGGAATGGTTTAAGGAAATACTAGTCAGTCTGCCTGTCCCACCAGTAAATTCAGAACTTGTCAACTGATTATCATAAAACTTAATTTAGAGCTTTCAGTGAAATTCATTTTCCTATTTGTATGCTGGAAAAATGTGGCCAGGCAGAGAAGAAACATCTCCCCAGAGCACAGATGAGGACAAAGCTGCAGGAGGAATCGAGATGCCAGTCAGCTCCCGAGACTCCAGGAGAGAAGTGCCACCCTCAGCTGCAGGGTGCAGGGCAGCAAGAGCCCCCAGCCAGCCCTGAAACACAGACCCAGTCTCAGAAGTTCCAGTGCTCACACAGCCACACAGTCAGCTCTGATGCCCTTCGCTTGAAATAAATAATTAAATAAAATAGAGTAACATTCTTGCTTTATCTGTTTTCTTCTATTTGGCTCTAGAGATTCCTGCAGATTCAAAATGGATTTAGGGAATAATTATAAAAATTCAAATGGCTGTCATTCATCAACACTGAAAGCAGAACTCTCAACTCCTAAACCCCACTTAGGCCAAACCCTTAGACTGGAGGAGCTTTTACAAATGCTCTTGTGGGCATAATCAAACTTCTTAAGCAGGAATAAACAGAGTAAGCTACTGTCCTGAGGCAGCAGTGAAATGGGAGAATGTCCAGCTTGACACATGGTAACTGCTTAAAGTAAAATCTGCTGAAGACTATATTTTCATATAAGAACTCCAAACAAACAAGTATTTTATAACCTTTTTATTTCTTTAAACTTCACCTTATAATGTGTGATTTCCTTTAAAGTACTCACAGCATTTCTTTTCACTTAAACTAGTAATTTTGAATTTTATTCCCCACCCCCACAAGAGATTTCAAAAATTTTTTATTTGGGCTTCTTTTTTCATAGACTTAGATTTTATTCTTTTTTTTTAAATGTTTAGGGAAGGAAAATAATTCCCAAAGAAACATTTTATTGACAAAGAATCCAAAAGACCCTAACAGCTTTGAATGAACACAGCTTTTTAATAGTTAATATTCCATCCACTTAATATCTTTAATTATTTTCCCTCTGCAGCTTTGATGGGTAGTTATAGCCTAGAATAAAACCACTGTGGTAAGGACAACTGCACAGCAAGGTTAAGTGCCTTCTTGTCTTCAGTACCAATAATTACCTTTAAACAGGGGATAAAAAAAAAAATAGAAAGCTGTTTTCAGGTTTGACAGTTAATTTACTAATGAGTATGTGGACCCAATTTATAATAAAGTAATATTGACCAGAAATAATCCTGCATCGGTACTCATCTGAATTATTTTATTGTTAAAGTCTCCTATTAAATAAATTGGAAAGGATTAATTTTGCAAGATGGGATTGTCAGAGGCTGCTGCATAAACTAGATGCCTGTCAGCACTAAATTTAATTATTGATCACAATACAATAGTGCTGAGTATTCCAATCCCTAAACAGTTTCCAGTAACTATCAGCAGATTCCAAATATAGAAAGTGAAGGAAAAAATCTGATTGCAGATGACTACATTTTAAAATAAATAAATCACTAATTATCACCTAATAAAAATTTAATTCTAAAGGACAACTCAGATCACTTAGTAGAATGTATAACAAGTAATCAGAAAATGAAAGCACCTCCCTTTAAGTGACAAACTCTAATAAAGTAGTATAATGTTCTTTTGATTGGTGGATTCATATGATTCCCCAGTTCTGGAGGAGTAATTAAATTTGGCAACAGAAGTTGGTTGTAGCAAAGTCCATCATTCCAACACTTCCTCTTGCAAAACAAATGGAAATATTGCAGAAGGTACAGTAGAACTGTGTCCTTACAGAAATATGTAACAGGAAAGAGGTAAGGATGCAACTTTGGAAAGAAACCCATTTGCCATAGAGCTGGAAGCTCTTAATTATATTCTCTAGCTGAAGAAAGCAGCCACACAGGACAACACAGTACCTTACAGAATTAGCCATCAGTGGATAGGTTTTTTTTTTTAGGAAGTTCAGCAGATGCACATGAGAAATGCCCAGCTGTTTGAGATTTTGCATCTAGTCCTTACAATCTCTCAGCACAAAAATCAGAGGTACAGCCTAAAGAAACACTGATAAGTTACTTTGTGAAAAGTTCTAATTCCAGAGTAATAAGCAACGACCAGAGCTATCTTAGATCAGGAATATAGAGGTCTAGCAGCAGTAAAGAAGGCAACAGAATACAAATATTTTTCTATCAAACACAATGTCAAATAGTAATATAATTTTGGTATGGGCATTGAAAAGGAATTTCGCTAATTTTATTTTATAAAGCTACAGTTTAAATTCACAGGCTTTATTAATCTTCATATAACTTTTATTAACAAAGAACATTTTCCTAGTGAATTTTTAACGTGCACCCTGACAACATTTCAATTCCCTTTGACTTTTTACACAATACTTTCAAAATATACCTCTCCTTAGTTTACAGCAAAATTATTTTTCCAAGCCAGCATCAAATAGTATGTTATTCAGACAGTGCGAGACTGCTTTATCATTATCCTCATAATATAAACTCCAAGCGAATTTTAAGATTATTCCAAAAACAAACAAGCCCTTCCAAGATTAATTTATCTTTTTATTTTAAGCAGCTACAAAGTTTTAACTTTCACTCACCAAAACCCAGATCAATGTTAACTCATAAATCTGGGCTTCATCCAACACCTACTGAAGTCAAAAAAATTGCCCCCTTGACATAACCATGTGCTGGATCATGTCCTTTGTGACAATTATCACACGCTCACCAAATGTTATATCCCCAGACAAGGAGTGTTTTAAATTGAGCATTAAAAGTTTAATAAAAACTTTTGCTATAATCCAAAAGCCCAAACACAGCTTGCCACTGAGCCCTGCTCCTGGAGAGTCTCCCAGGAGCACTCAACTCTTCAGATGAGCCTAAAAGAGCGCTTGGCAGGCTCGCTGGTTTTAACAAGGTCTGTGACTGCCTTTGGCAGCCATTGAGCATCTTTCAGAATAACCTGCTCTGAGATAGCCATGCTAGCAGAGGAGTACGCCACTAACTCAAAGACATTTATTCCTTCAAATAAAAATCTCAAGTTATATACAAAATTTCCTTAATATATGCCCTAAAGCCAATGTGAACCTTAAAATAAGTATTGTATAAGCCTTTACACAGGCATCCACTTTAATCTGGGGAAAGACATGGGTTCTCAGCCATTCCTCATGATACTGAAGCCTAGAAAGAAAGTAGATAAAATCTTTTCGATTTTGGGGCACTAATAGCAGAATAGTTTCCAATGCATTCAATTCCATTGTCCAGCTACAGGAACTTGTGGACACAGTGGCATATAAACCAAGGTCAACCTTTAAAAGAAAAAGGGGGAAATACCTCAAGCCCACACAACCCCAAACCACCTAAAAATTGAATTACAGAGGGTGAAGGTTAGAGAATTTAAAGACACTTTTACATGTGTACAGGCATTGAAGAAAAAAATCTTCTGAGTTATAAGTTAAATAATTTTCAAATACAGAGAGTATTTTTAAGTTGTCTTAAAAAGCATGATTTCTCAGATGGTTTTATTTGTAGTCAGTTGAAATAAAGTGTTCCTTCTATCACCTCATCCCTACCATTCCTGTAAAGACCTAAGCACTTTGTTTAATAATTTTATTTATTTTAAGCATATACATAGTCCAGGGAGGGGAAAAAGGGGACTAGCACTTGCTTAAAGATGTCATATGAATCTTTGCTATATTAAAAACAGTCTTTTGAAGCCTCAGTAGCATTTTTCCAAACACTGTAAAAAAAACTTCTAGAGCGGGAGTTTTCACCTCAACTCAGTTCACTTAGCTCACATGCAAAGGAAATCTGTTTCTATCCCAAGAGATTCACAACATACAAAATAATTATTCACTGACAAGACTGTAATTTAAGCCTCACGGATGAAGGAGGGAACCAAAGGCAGATGTTTTCAGCAGGAATTATATGGAAAAAACAGTCCACAATCAATATTATTCTTTCACATTACTATTTCAATAATGCCTAGAGGCTGACAAATGTAAGGGAATTATCATGACAGGTCTGTGTTTACAATTCCCTGCATCCACCCTGTGATATTCTGGCCTGGAAAAATCTCCACAGCAGTTGTGCCACACAGCTCCTTATTCCTCTACTTGTCTTCTTCTTATTGAATGGATGCCTCTAACACAGTAAAAATCTCTGTGGCTTTCCTCTACAGTGGTCCCATAATGGGTGAAAGCCATCTTTCTGGTTTTCATCATCCCAGTAGCTCCAGTGAGATTTGAGCCAGCAGATGAAGGAGCTTTGCCTTGCAACACTTATTGCTGTAGCCCAATGGGCTACAGCATCAGGAAAACTGCTGAACATCTGCCACCAAGACGAGTATTTTTGTTGTTAGGGATAAAAGCATGAACTACTACTACCCTCCACAAGCCTGGCTGCCATGTCTAGGAAGCAATGGTGCCACAGATTGTAGAGCGAAACCTTTAAATCCCTGCATTAGGATTGTAGGAAAAAAGGACTGAATTACAACATAAATAATAACTGTTTAGCTCCTATTGCACAATAACCTACTAACGAAGACTTGCCAACTCTTCAGAAAGGAGATTTTAACATTTTCTGAGGCTCTGAGCCTAGTCACTGGCTTAGAGGCATATGGAAAGGACTGCACCACAAAACATGGAAGAAGCCACAGCATAACCCAGCAGAGAGAGACCCTGCAGCCAGTACTGCAGTACCTGATGGACCCCCACCCTGCCTCAGGCAGTGCTGGTGAGAAAAGCATATCACTGCCTAACATGAATTGCTAATATAGAAGGTTATCAACCTTTTCTTCCCCCAACAAATACAGATTTGAATCCACAACTAATATGTCTCATAAATCAGATTATACAAGCAATTTCACAAAGGTAATTCAGCAACTTGAAGCAGAATACAGTTATTTCTGACTTTAAAGAAAACAAAACAGGGTATATGAAAAGCTTCCTATCACAAATGTCAGAATGATGGGAGATAATATTTACAATGCTATAATTTGTAAATGCCAAATCTAAATTCACAAATTTGTTAATTTGTAAAAAACATACCATGGCAGAAATTGAGCAGAATAGATAAAAAACCAAGGTGCTTAATGCAATAAAAATTACATCTGCTCAAAATGCCATATTACGTTATGGGAATTTACTGTTACCTTAGATTCAAGTCTTATTTTCAACTCAGAAAGAGATAGCCAGATTTAAAGGACCTTTTTCCTACAAGCCACCCAGAAATGCATACTGATAATATATTTGAAAAAAAAATAATAGTCATTGCTTGTAAATATTCTGTCATCATTTTAGTCTGCCTAATCATTAGAAGAACTTAAAATATTTCCACAAAAAATTACATGGTCAAAATTTCAGCCCATACATCTCAAACCTGAAAGCCAGTGTTGACTTTTATCATTGCTCTCACTCAAAACAAAGCACCTTTAAGGAAAAAAGAATGAAAGTGGTAACTTTCACCTTTACCATAATCAAGGGCGCCAAATGAATGGCTTTGCAGGGGCTCCAAGACTGGTAAAATTGGCCTTACCAAGTTTTTTATTCTCTATACCTCTTTATTTTTCTCTTCAAATATGAACAAACTAAAAAATCTTACATGGAGGAAAATGATGAAATCCACCCAGAGAGTGTCATGGAGAGCAGCTTAGAGTTAAATAATGGAACAGCTTTGTGGTTACCATTCACACAGCTCTCGGAGTCGGGGCTATCAGGCAATGAAGTAGAATAATGAAGCTACTCCTTCAGATAAGAGATCGGCTTTATAAATATGATCTTTTGTACAGCAGCTGTAGGAGAACCGTACACTTGAAAATAAGCTTGTCATATCTCTGAGAGTAGGTGAAGTGGTTCAGGTTTGTGTATGCTTATGAGTTTCTGGGAACATTAGTAATTTTATAGAAATACAAACAGAACAAAGAAATTCTTCAGGAGAAAAAGCTTCCCAGTGCACACAAGCTGGTGGCTGAATACATACATATGTGGTCAGCAGCTGGTTATATGCATGTGGCTTGGAGCTCACAACCTTCATTTCCAAAAGCACAGGGCATCTTTTGCTTACATGGTAGAAACATTCCTTCTTTAACAACAGCGTGGGGGTATATCCTCTTTCCAAGCTAGCACTAGGCTAACAGGGCAATACCTAATGAAATACATAAATAGATCTGACATCGCTTCCACAAGGGACCACTGGGCAGTGGCAAACACACAAAATATCACATTATGTGCTCAAACACTTTATATGCAGCATGCAGATATTTGCCAAGTGGCAATACCAGAATTACATCTGCATGCATACTGAGCAATATGGTTCTTAGTTCAACTTGTGCCATGTAAATAAATCCCTAAGAAATACTGAAAACAAGTTCTTGAAGTTTTTGATGTGGATAAAGAAATAACTCTTGAAAATCTTATCACACAAGGTCTGTGGCACAACTGTTTATTTCTTTTTTTTAGGGTAAGGAGTATTTCCTTCTAACTTGGTTAGTTATTTTTACCAGTTTAACTCAGCTTCTGATATATGCCTTTTGCTTTTCTTTTAAGATTACTCTAGTTCTTTAATGGTTATTAACACACACACACAAGAAGTTATTGAAACAAACTGACTTTATTAAAATGTTTATTTTCTCCTACCATTTCTATCCACTGTCAGCGGGTCAGCTCATCACAATGATTCTCACCTCACAGATTTAATATTCAATTTTTGGATAAAAAGGTTTTGGTCACCACAAAAGGTTTGGCCACCACAACTATGAACTTAATATTAGTGCTATGGGTGGCAGAAGCATCCTGTGCAGCAAAGCCACAAGCACTGTCTACACATAAGGTGGCAAGGAGGTTATAAGGAGCACCAGTGGTAGAAGTGTGATAAGGGTAGAAACTCTGAAAAAGCTTTATGAAACTAGAAATGCAATAACTAATTTTGCAGACACAGAGAGGAGAATGTTGTGGATCATGTGTAAAAACCATGAGGCTTCAGAATTGGAAAAGCAACTGGCAGCTGAAAAAAATATACAAAGCCACTACTTGGGAGGAATAGATGTGGTCCAGGGGCTGGACATGAGACATATAATAATATTTCCTCTATCATTGACTTGCTGACTGATTTTAGAAAAAAACTGTTCTTATGTGTGCTCATTTTTTCTCCTGTTCGCCTCACCTATTTCAACGATAAATACTCTGTGACAAAGATTACCTTTTCTGGAATTTGTGTATAGAACCCAGCACAGTGAGATTTCAGTGTCCAAAGAGACTCTGAAGTAGAACTGTAATATAAATACTGCAAAATAGTAACTTGAACTACACTAAAAAAGTTACATTTTATCTTTTTCATTACTGCTTAAGAGCTCTGAAATGTTTTGTGACCAAGTAAATTTCAGATCTTAATGCAATACATAAGATCTATTCCACTAATTTCTATCACAAAACAAATATAGAGTATGTTGTATATATTTAAAGAATAATTTCAAAGGCTCCCTTTGACTTTCAGTGGAAGACTAGCATACATCTCTTGTGTCTCTAAAAATGTTCTCTATCTAGTCTTGAAGAAAAAGACAGAGAAACCATGACTGAAGAAAACAACTGTAAAAACATATCTACAATACTGCTGCCTTTTCTGTTATTTCAGTGCTTCACCACATTTCCCAATATTTTCATTGTTTACTTCATAACGTTTTAAATACATTGATACAAAGTAAGAAAACCTCACAAGTAACTACAGTCACTGAATAATTATGAGATCAATGCACCATTCAGCAATGCTGAGAACACAATCCAACAACCTTGCAGAATGCAGCTGTGCTATCAGAGCAAGTGTGGTGTCAGGAAAAAAAGGGAAGCAAGGGAAACCATACCAAATCTGAGTGAATCCCCTGCATCGGCTTCCTCCCCTTGGCTCTCAGTTAGTGCTAACCAGGAGAATCAGGGAGGACAAAAATTATGTAGTGGGATATTTCTACCTTACTTTTAACTTAAAAGTTTAATCAAAATGGATTAAACCAGATTGCCAACTGTTTTCTCTTCTCCTTCTCACCTCATCACCACTTCTTTCCTTTTTACCCTATAGTTGCTCTAGATTTCCCCTCTCCTCCCAAATATTCTCTCTATTCTCCTTGTCTTGATTTGCCTGCTCTTTTAATTTTTTTCTCTCCCCAGTCCTTTTAGGACACTTAATCCATAACTTTTCCTTACTCTTTTTTCCTCTTTCATAGTCCCTTTAAAAGCAAGCTGAAGCTGTCACATCACTGACAAACACTTACTTGGTAAGGCTGCACTCACAGCAATAAGGAAAGGAGGCAAGAAAAATGCAAGGAGAGNCCAAGCCAAAGGGATTTAGAAAAAAGATTAAGAGAGCTAAAAAAGCAAAAGGAATAGCACATAAACATCCACTCACATACGTGTCAGGAAAAAAAATGTATAGGAATTAAAAGGAGACCAAACCAGAAACTTACTTTTATTCTAAAAAAGCCCCAAAACAAAGAAAACCAACCCAAATAAAAAATACAAAATAAAACTAGCCAAATTACCTGAAAAATAATAGAAAGAACAGTGAGAAAAATAGAGGTGAGTCAAAATACTGGGAGTGAAAAAACATTATTAAACAAGTGATCAAGAGTAAATAAAAACAATAAAGATTTTTTTTTTATTACGAGGTACAAATACTATTTTCCCACCTTTATCTCCCCATTAATTTTCCATCTTGAAAGCCAAAGGAGAAAAAGGAGTGCAACAAGGACCCTGGAAGGAAATGTGGGAGCAGATCTCTCACTTCAGTGACCAACACCCTGACTTGTAGCAAAGACTTTCTCTGTTAATGACCCACAGGGTCACTATGTGGCTAAGGGTTGAGGGGCATAAATGGATCAGAAAGACAAGACTGAATACAGTGATAAGGACTTTTTTCTTTGTAACTTTTAAAAATAGTCACCATTGCTAATATTCGTTGTTTAGTAGTTCCTTAGGCATCACTGCAGCGTGCATCAAATTATCACATCTTTTGTTGACAGAAATACTTTTCAGAAACAACTGGAAAACAAAATCTGTTTTTGCATTAGGTAGCTTTCTCTAGCTCTGAAACTTGACATATGAGTTTGCTTTAAAGGTTAACCATATTTTAATTAATACTTGGTATTAAACCTGAAAGAAAAGGGGAGCAACAGTCTGTCGTCTTCACTTATCAGCGGAAATGGTGACATAAAACCAGAAATCAACCCATAACCAAAATAGAAGATGTTATAACAGGAGAAAGTTGAAAGCTGTTTTCTTACCCTGATAGAACTTTCAAGATTATTTTTCCCTATATCAGACTGTTTCTGATTTCCAAATGAGAGGTAAAAACACTGTTTTTTTCATAAAAAGCTATGAAACTATTTTGATTTACCCACTTGAAGCATTCCTTGTTTTAACAATCTGATATATATAGCTTAGCTTTTCTTTTTTTGCTATAACTCATTTCTCTTTTTAATCAATATATAATTTTTAACCCAAACCAGTTTTTTCTTGACAAAATTAAGACATTTCCTCCCCACAGCAATGAGAAGAAGAACTGAAAGTTAGCCTGTCACAAATTTAGTTAAAAAAAATGCTGTTTCCCTACAAATTTTAACCATTCTTTTTGACCAAGAATATTCTGTCTTGATTGATACTTCATCTCATGTGAAAATGTCCAAGAGTTATTTACTAGAGAAGATGAAGATGCTCTGAGGAGTGTCATACACTTCAGCATACAAGAGCTCATCCTTCTAACAAGCCAGTTTACCTATCTGCTAAGGGAGAGTGCTTGCAGATGATCTCCTGCACTTAGGTGCCCACCACACTCACATTCCTTACGTACCACAAAAATACCCTTCTGTTCCCAAAGTCTGCAGTGATACAGTGCTGACATTAACTTAAAATATGTCTACCTTACACACAGAAGTGGTATACTTCAACTCTACATAACACAGTTTTAACAAATTCATAATCTATCATTCATTTTCTGCTGTGGAGACTCTGTATTCTCTAGCCAGTCTTTTATATTCTATTCCCCCATCCTTGCATTCCATTCGTTCAGTTTATCTTTTTATACTTATTATATGTGAGAAATATTCAAACATGGGAAAAAATAAAGACACTTTTAGCAATGATTTCTATTCTTTACATAATGTTCTGAAAGGTTCCACATGACAATGCTGGCAGATGTTGATGCATGCAACGTTTTAGCTAAGCCAATGATTGACAGGTACACCATTATTTCTGCAATCTGGACTGACTGTTACACAGAGTAAATGCTAATCTTTATCCATTCAGTTGTTTCTTCACATTATTCATTTTTTTCCCCTCCAGCGTAAGAATGACTTGTTTGTTGCACTCCTAATCCTGTGCCTTTGTGCCAATGGACACCAGACTGCAAAGAACACACCTGGACATCTATTCTCCGAGGAGCCTACGGAAATGATACCCATTGTAGCAAATGCCCGCTAGTAAGAGCCATGATATGTGACTCATGGGCAGCCAAAGAGCAATTCTCCTAGCTTCAATTAATTGAGCTATACCTAGAGATTTTGTGCACTTATGTAGGTATCTCATTTTATGAAGACTGCTTTACATGCAGAGAAGATGCCACATAATATAAACCTATACTCTCACCTGTTTTAAATTAGGTCCTCTATGATACATGTGCTCAGGAGATGGAAGACTTTTTCTGGTTTAATTGGATGTTAGCTTCTGAGCATTCCAAGGAGTGAATTGTGGGGGGCTTTGATGCTATGGCACATAAGGTTGGATTAGCAATAAGAAGAGAGAATATTCTGAGTAAGCTAACCAAGAAATGTATTTGCAGCAGGAAAATTACCTTGGGACAACCAAAAGTAAATCTGGAAGGGGTTTTGATTTGTGAATATTTTTCATCTTAAGTTCTGCCCCGAACAAGTCAGTTTTGTGTAGCACAACAAAGAGAAAGCTAAGTTTAACAAGTAGTGTAAGACTAACCAATTTATAGAAGGTAAAAGCTATAAAAAGAATTTCTTACACTAAATGTTGTCAGGACCTTTATGCAGAAGTCAGAGACACACATTATAGCCATCGTGAAACAAACAGAGAAAAAGAGTAATGAGTAGAGGACGATACTATTCCATTCTCTGTTTCTAAAGTTTGGTACTCCTCTAAAAAGAATGAGCTGGACTGACCACAGGTCATGGAACTGGGAAATTTAAACCTCCTACTGTTACTCTCAGGAGCTTGTGTTTCTTGTGTTTGGTTTTACAGATAAGCAAGAACAAAACTAATTTAATGAAACAAAAAACTGGAAACAAAACTGTGAAGATAACTTTTCAGGTGCTATTCTGGTCCCAACATTGTAACTGTAGCTTTAAGGAAAAAGCCTTTTTTATCTGCCATGTAGAGAGCCCGAATTTTCAATATTTTCATGAAGCAAATATTTCATGTTTTCACTATGCTTATGACAATAACCTATCCTACAAAACATTATATAATAATGGCCAAAAGACAAACACAACACACCTTGGGGGGGGTCTACATCTGCTCAAAAGGAGATCAAGGCTATTCCAACTTGTCAGACTTGATTTACACATAAAATATCTATGAAGTTGAGATATTGTAAAAGGAAACCAATGCCAAATAGTATCTGCAGTATTAGGAGATGCACCCACCCGCTGGGTAATCTAAACATTACAGTCTTAAAGATGAAGCGCATTTGCTCACTAAACCATAAGAGAAATATCCACAGGTATTTCTGAATGAAAACACTTCAGTAAAAATATTGATGGGTTATTCTGTGACACTGCTTTACAGATTCTGATCTTGCTGCTTGATCCAAGAACATGCTACTTGCACACCAATGAAGTAAGGTTAGATATGAAGGTAGTATTCCAGCTAACAGGTTACAAAATGAGATAAACTGTATTGCCTCTTTTCAAAAGTTTTGAACAGCCTTTCGAAAAGAGAACATTTGACTATATCTAGAAGTAGTTAATACAAGCTAAACAACTTTGCAGGGGGTATATTTAGCATGTCTGATAATATTTTTCTCCCACAGTGCGGATCTGATGAGTTGTAGATTCAGCACACACATAAAATTTCGAGACTAATTCAGAAAAAAGATCCCAACATAGTGTGTACAGAACCCTCGCAAACCTCAGACAAAGTTTGTCTTCAAAATGAGATGATCTAGGCAGCATCCCAGAGCATAACTGTAGCACCATGAACATGAAGTTGCCCTGAAGAAATTCTTTGTCCAGCAGTTAAATCTGTAACAATCCTTTGAGTAACTTTGATTTGGTTGGGTAAGAAAAGAGAGCAGCCACCTGGTAGATGGCAAGTTAAGCTGACTGCAAAGCAAATTTCAACTAATGCTGAATGGCAGCATACTTCAGGATTAAAAAGAAAAGGGATCTTTGTAATCACAACCTGCATTGTACGTATCTGCCAGGTATCATGGAGTTTGATAGTTGGCAATATATAAGCAGGTATCCTCAATCCAGCATCTGGAATGGAAGCTGGGACCATCATCTGCAGCATCCCAAGCTTGCCCCTGAAACCCATACAATTGTTACAGTTTTTGTTTCTCACGTCTTCAGCAGTAACCCTGACAGTAAGGAAACTGCTGTTTAAAAAAAAAAAAAATAATTAAAAAAACCTTCCCACCCCCCACACCCTCATAAAAGAGCCTTGAAATGATTCCTTAAAGATGAATGTCCTTCAGTAGATAAGTTCTCTAGAACTATTTTTTTAGCAAGTACTCTGGAATAGAAATAAAGCCAGCTCTCTAATCAGTGACCATCTGGAGTTGCCAAGGAATGAAGTAATCCATGGCTGCTATGAAAAGCCATTACAGTTATGCTCATCTTGGTGGCACCGTGCCTCAAGCAAAGAAATGCCTACATATTTGTGGAATACATCAGTGAGATCTAACTCATCAATATTTCTATAGCTTTAAAATAATCAGTTAGTTTGAAAGCTTTCAGACATTCTTAATGGGTAAGCTCATCTTCTCTGGAATGACGTCTCCCGGGCTTTTAAGTGAGCCAATATCTGCTAAATATTTCATAGTCCAAATCTCTGTTAAGGGAAGAACAGAGTACCAGCCAGGTACGTCTTTACCTTGTTTCTGAAACTCTCAGGTGTAGGTTCAAGGCTGTGAAATGGACTCCCCTAGAAACTATAGAAACTATTACAAGCCACATCATGCACTTTCTCAAGGAAAGCCATCTCTTGTTTACTTTTATGTTTTCAATATAAAAGCATAGAAACACGTACAGTTGGTGACAAAACATATATTTGATACTGCCATTCTTCACAGTTTCCTACTAGATGTGCTTTAGCTAGTGAAAAGCTGCAAGAAGGGTGTGTATCAGTTCTTGTTATTTGCCGATTTATTGGAGACCCAAATTTTATTTTTTGGACTGCCAGTAAGACAAAGAACCAAAGATAATATATTTAAACCATTTCATCAACATCAGATACACTGTCCAAGTGCCAGACAAATGAGTGACAGTACCCAAGGTCTACCATAGGCCTGCAAGTTCATTTTCAAAATGTGTAAAGCCTGAGAGCCTCCCTTCTACAGGGAGTATTAGATCAATGTCCAGAGGATGTGATGAGAGAAAAAGAGGACATTTCCTTCTGAAGATGGTGATGGAGTCACCTGTGCTACTTTATGTCATACCAGTTACACACTGCTGCTCCCAGTGATTCTGCACAAGTGTTAACCAGTCACTAACATAACCCCACTGCACACTGTGCCACTTGTCCCTGGATTTTGAGTCCAGGGAAGGAAATCTGATTTTGAATGAAGTTTAAAGTATGATAAGGAAAAAGAAAAAAATAGAGTCCCCAGCATGAGCCTTATGGTGCATACCAACAGTCCCCTTAATTCCTCACAGCTCTTAACCTTTTGGTACCCTGCTTTGAACTTCTGTAAAACTGGGATGCTGACCTGATTCGTGGGTGGGTGATTATAACACTGAATTAATATTTGTAAATTACTGCGATACATTTGAATGAAAAATGTAGAACTGTAAAGAATGATGATTATGATGAACCTTCAATTCTTTTTTAAGTTGGTCCATCTGTCATTATAAACCATCTTGAAGTAGGCTATTATTCAAAAAACTCAACATTTGTTGTGTAATGCTGGTTATTGAGACAGACCACTGTTTTAACTTAGCAAGTAGCTACGGGAATAAAAAAAAAAAAGCAACAACCAACAAACTTCACTTCCACTTCACAGTCCTTTTCTATTTATATGGCTTTTATACCATGGTAAATGGTACAGCTGTTCTGTAAGGTACCCCTGTATTGTTATATAGAAGAACTTCAGATATAACCTGACCTACTCAGAATGGATATCTACACTACAGTATGTTATGAGACCTTTGTGATACTTCTTTGATAATTTTTTGCAGACCTCCATTAGAAACATGGAAAAGCTAACTTCAAGAGTGCACACTTACAGCTTACTGTTTACCTATACACTCACAAGATCAAAACCCCTGGTCTTACTGTTTTTGTTAACAAGGAGCACTAAAAGTCTTCCCACATACTGAGTTTTGGTTTCCATTTTACAATCTGAGATGACAGACGGCACAAAAATGATGAGAAAACTGTGGGGAGGCTTCCAGAAGATTGATTCTCTCATCAGCTGATTCTTTTCTAGTTAGTCTTTTATTGACTACAAAGGTATAGCCAATGCAGAAAAGGAAAACTGGACTGCCCTGTTTAATCCTGAGGGCATTGGCAAAAGGTGATCACTTTTTGAGAAAACAGAGGCCTACAAGGAAATCAGCACACTGTATGAGCCGTTAAGCTGATTTAAACACACAGGGGATGCCTGGGGTTGAGCTCAAGATCTCTGAGGTGTGAGATGAGAATGAAACCATTGCACAGACTAATATTACTGAGCTTTAGTAGCAGGTGGTATAGTTGATCAGTCAGGAACCTGTCATTTGGAGAATAGGCCAATATATCCGAAACATGAAAAATCCTTCAGTTTTCCCCCCCATCTTCCTCACCAAGAATAAAAAATATTGTGAACTTTAGCAATTACCAGCTAAAAGTTTTCACAGTTTATGCAATTATAAGTAATAAGGCAAAACCAAAAATATAGTTACAGAGCACATAGCATCAGAACGTACAAAAAAATTAAAATAGGTTTATAAGCACTTATATCCATGATTGCAACAACACTGTCTGCAATTCTGACACATCAGATTCCAACAGAAACCATAATCAGATGGCAGAAAAAGGAATTTACATAGGAATACATGATTCCCCAAGCACAGGGGTATTTACTTTGTATTAAAATTGGACTTCATTATCCGGAAACACACACTGCAGCACCTATACCATGTGCATTCTTGGAGACTGTTCACAGCAACTTCAGGGAACTTGGAATTGTTTCTGGTATGTGCTTCTCCAGCAGACAACAGCCATCATCAAACAGATGAGAGTTAATGCCTGCATGTTTTGTCAATTAACAGATTGCCTACAGTACAAATATTTCACCATGTTTTCTGTGTATGTTGCATTATTTGGAACTCAGTCCCACCCCCCAACCCCCCTTTTCCCCACTTGATCTTAACTCTCCTCCAAATTTTCAGATAAAAAGTTGCTAACTGGAAAACAATACAGAAGTGTCAAACCTAAGCAGGGCAGATAAAAAAAAAATAATCTTTTGCATTCCATAGGCCCAAATTTCAGGTGTCTTCTTGCATAAACAGATCTATAGATGCACTTCTGATAAACATACAACTTGTTCATGAACTAGCTGGTTTTTAGGTTTTAGCATGTAAGTGTATATAATTGGTGTATCTTAATAACTGGCTGACATTAATAATCACAATTATGGTGAGTTCTTTGAAGTTCCTCCAAAGTCCATCATCTGTAAATATCAGGAGAATTTGAAGAATTTGTGACAAATCAAACGGTTAATAAGTGCAAAATCCAACATTAAATATTTCAAATACCTTTTTTTATGGGAACCCATAATTCAAGCTCCCTCAAAAGAGAGCAGAAGTGGGCACTTATACAGACATCTGGTGCACCAGGTACAAATGTACGATAACTTCAGACTCATTTAATACAGTTAGTTGGTGTGCCTGAGACAAAATTGCATGCAAGGAAGAACAGTCCATGAGAGGAAGCTGACCTCTAGACTGCATTCAGCAGAGCACATCAATGACTATCTTTGAAAAACCAAAACTTTGAAGAACGTGGTACAGCTCTCCTGGATGATATTGTCGAATATTTTAATTCTACATGATAGAGGTCACCCATACGGCAACTACTGTATCAACAGTCCAAGGTTTCTTTCTGGGTACTATCACTAACCAACTGAATTGGCTGCATGATAGAACTCTTCAGATAACTTTTTTCACCACAAAATTTTGGAAATGGTCATATTTCTGTCACTACCCTTGAATATCATGTTGCCTAATTTCACAATCAAATGTGAAATCACAGTCACTTATCACAACTTTAGTTAGCTTGTGAAATTTGCTACTCCTTTTTTCAACTAAACACACCCCTATTTTTATGAACTGAATTTTGACTGCATGTATAACCTATACTAGCTCCAGGTCTTCGTACAGAGAGAATCACAACTTCAGTCTTTCTCCTAAGTAAAATGCTAAGTAAACCACCAGGCTGAGAGAATTATGTTTATTTAAAATTACTATTAGCAGAAAAATCAACAGCATTAACCATAATTCTACAGCACCTTTGACTTGACGGGAAATATCCTCACTCTTATGAAAACAGAATAAACCCACAAACCACGACAGCAAGAACTACTAGAAATACCAACCATGCTCTGAGGCTCTCTCCAAAGCTGCTGCTTTTTTGCATCTTCAAGTCAGCAGTAAAGCGTATTTTAAGTCATGCTTATGGAAACACTAGTTTCTGGGAGGATGTTAGGGTGGAGCCCTAACTAGATAAAATTTTACATGTATTCTATCAGTGCATCAAACTAAGTGCCTCAAATAAAAAGAGGAACATGTCACAAAATATGTCATTACCAACTTGCTCTAAAAAGGATTCATATGAAACTACATTATCAATAAGTTGTTTCCCAAAAATATTACTTTTGAAATATTTTTCAGAGAATGAATGTTTCTTTCCATACACTGAAATCTGAATCAAGCATACTAAAGAAGTGTATATATGAAAAAGGGATGGAATTAACTGATTCCTGTATTTTTTTCCTCTCATTGCTTCAGAATTTCCAATGTATTTGGACTCTGTATATGTTGCAATGACTAGCTTGGTACTAACATAGCGTTTTAGATATGGATAAGGAATGTTTCCTGAGAACAATACTAGAAACAGAGACTCTTAAAAGATAAGGCATATAAAACTTAATTGCAATCTAGCTATTGTCTTGCTTAGAAGATGCAAAAATTTTTTTACACCATCCATGACAAGTCAAGCAATGCAACCTGTGTTACTGCTGTCTTTAAATTAGCCCCAAGTGAAAGTTGTCTTCCAATTGATTGGTTTTTTTTTCAAATTGATATTATGCTAGAGTGTTTATGATGACTCTCATATTGTGATCAGCCTCCTAATCCAACTTTGTGAAGAACACTGTAAGCCCTAGAACCATAGCAAGTGTTACTTCACTGAAGAACAGGTTACAGATCCAGGTGCTGTGCCAACTTCTTTTTTTTCGGTGCATGTCATTTGCATTTGTTACAGCCTAAAACTGCTAGAGATTCCTGTTCAGCCACTGATATGAAGCTCAGGATAGCATCCCACTGAGTGGCATACATTTATAAATATGAAGCTGGTAGACGACTAAAACTCACATTTCAGTTGTAGAATAATCCTGCAGTACTAGTCCAGGGGAAACCTACCCTTCTCCTTAAGTTTTTCCTTAACCATGAACCGTTTTCTTCTAATGCCCTAGAAAGGTTAATTTTTGGCAATTCTCTGTATACAGATTCTGCCATTAGTGATCATGCAGAACTTGTGCATATGTATCTGATAACAAACCTGTATCTGCACAAACTCAGCTTATTAAAAGTGAAGTTATAGGGTTGCTTCTGCTTCCACTGCCACATCCTGGGTTTCCCGTTCACCAATCCCCTGGCGCATAATGCTCTTTTCTTAAAAGATTAAGAGAAACTCTTCCTGATCAGTCCTCAGAACAGAGGTGTCAGAACAAAATTCTCCACCCCTTAACCTTGATTTTAGTCTGTTTTATCCTACTCCTTCATGACAATGACACCAACATTTAAAGAGAACAAAAAAGGAGCACTAGTAGCAAGAACATTGAAGACCTTAATGAGATAAAGATTGTTAAAAAGAGACAAAACAGACCACTTTTTTTTTTCTGAGGAAATATGACAATTATTTCAGCAGGCTCAAGATGTTAGCTTCATTTTATATCATTAAAGGTTATGACAAAATACACTTCTTCAACAATGATAACAATATGCACACACAGGTGTGTATATATATAAAAAGTACTTCTATTTTTGTAAATCAAGATTTAATCCAAAAAGAGTAAAACCATTTACTTTGCTCCTCCTCCCAACACATATTTGTGAGAACAGTTGAACATCACATCCTTTTCTTGTCTTTGTACAAGAACAATACATCAATTCTGAGGCCTAGAATAACTTATAATTATTTATTTTTTTTTTTTATCCTTCAAGATGTTCCATAGTTTAGCTGGTCACTGATGACCCCTCCTTGCCACAGCACAAGTTGCTGAGGCTGTGAAAGCACACAGGAGTTACCAGCCAACGACATTATAGAACAATGAGAAGGTCAAAGTTGCATTGCATATTGCTGTCCTTCCTCAAACACTGTGCATAGTATCCAAGGGGGAAAAAATTAACCCTTTACTCATGTTTCCTAATCATATTTCTTATTACTCAAGTAAAATAGAGCAGGATGTCCCGCTAAGCCAGAGCAAGCAAAGTAGGATAAAAATCTCGGGAGAAGGAGGTTATAATTAAGGGTATTGCTTGCCCCCTCATTCTGCCTTTTGTGCTGGGAAAAAAAAAAAAGTTGCTAGTGAGGAAGACATGGAAGTGTCTTTTGTTATCCAAAGAAATGAACTATAGTTTTCATCCCACTAGGGGTTTCCACAGTAAATGGAGCTTTTCTTTCTTTCAGCCTTATTTTAACAGTTCTCAGACTGACAAGCTGTTATAAGCATCAAGTTATCTTCTATTGGAACTGCACCAAGGAAAAAAAAAGTCCTATCTTTATCCCTCAAGACAAAAAGAATTAATTTTAGTGTAAAAGAAAAAAAAAAAAGGAAAAAAATATTTAAGGAAAACATCAAATACTAATTTTTTTCAATACAGGCAGGCATAGGAAAAGCTTTTAAAAATGAAGTGCTTAATATATTTTCATATTTACACATATGCATAAAGATATAAATAAGTTGTATATCATATATGCATATGTTTGTGTATGTTTCATAGGTTCAAATAAAGTTATTGCTATGCTTCTCTGCTTAAATTTCAGGCATCTAATATTAGTTTCTTAAGTTAATGAGCCTGCACCTTATCTTAACGCCCATATTGTATACGTTTTGCAAGCTGCCAGCTGTGCATCAGAGCTGCCTCATGATGTTCATGTTTGCTAATAGGCAAAAAAAATTGAACAAGTATTTCTTAAAACCTTGAAATTTACAAAGTAATGCAAGAAATGCCCGTTATTTTCTGGTATCTTTGCTACTTAGCCTATTTTAATTTTCACAGACAATTTTCCTCTTTTTTTTAAATAAGAAAAGTGGCTAGAATTATTTATGCTTTCATTGAAGAAAAAAAACTATAAATTTTAGTCTCACAGATTCACAGACCTGATGAAAGATTCCTTCCCCCATGATATAAGCAAAACTGACTCAGGGCAGGTAGCTGCTGACTATTGGGGCACTGTGGCCAAGGAGATATTTCTTCCTGAGAGCTCCCCAGCTGAATGGAGAAGCCAACCAAGGACAGTGGGTGTCAGAAAAGGAGAAGTGAAGAGACATAAAACACCATCCCCCTAGAAAAACATCTTTTGTCAATACTCCAAAAGCTTAGCTCTTTCCTATTTTTCCTGACTGCCAAGATCAGCACAAAATTATTTTTATTTCTTTTTCAGTTACAACAGTATCGGGAAGAAAGCACAAAAGCAGCTATTTGCATAGCTTTAAAATGACACCACTCTTGTCACTGTTAACAGGATTTACACATTCAGAGGCTTTTCCACACAGCTAAATGGAAACTTTTGGTTCATTTCACATTTGAGTCAATAGGAGCTCTCTATTTCCATCCAGATTTGTATTTGAGAGAATTCAATAATCACTTCCACTTCTCAAAATTTGTCTTGCCTGGGGAGTAACATTTCATTTTTGATAGAAAAATAAAATATCACAAGTGTTCTATTATTATAAACTGTCAAAGTACAGGATGAGAAAGTGGGTTTTATGTACAGTCTATACCTTTCAGTAATAGTTTTATATGTGAATTTTTTATTCAAATTTAGACAGGTTAAACAGAGAACTGAAAGAAATCACTAAGCACTTGAGAAGATAATAATGGTACAGTCAAATGCTCTAAGATAAATCAATTTGTGAGCCATCTTTAAAAAAAAATTTAAAAAAGCCTAAACAAACCCCACAAACCCAAAACAAAGCTAGTCAGTATTTATAATAAATAAATAAGTAAATAATTAAATATTGAAAAAAATTAATCACTCCTATAGGCCAGTTACTCACCTGAAAGAATCCTACCACTACTCCAACTACCTCTGTGTTAGGTGTTTTGCTTTAGCTAATTTGCAGAAGGGGGATTAAGGGAGTGGTGGTATTCATTAGGAAGAAAAGCAAGTGGACAATTAGGTAAAGAAAAAAATGCCCTTTCCTTGGTTTCCTACTTATATAACCATCGTTAATGGTCAGTAAGAAGAAAATTGAGAACTTTGGTCATTTTGTTTTCATAGCTGAATGTACTAAGGATCAGAAGACCCACCCAAGTGCAGCATCAGTTTCTCATAGCTTTACCTGTGATATGCCAAACAGTATACGCTTGCCTTTTGCATCACATCCCCCTCAGTGTCTGCAATTTCATGAGTAAGCTGATTGTCCATTATGTATTACAGTTCTTAAAGAAAAGCAGAAAACATATTAATAATGCTGGTGCCTATGGGATAAGCTATTCTGAATAAGTATCTGCAGTCCCTCCTGAGGGATGCAATCCAGACAGATTAGGAAGAGGCATTCATAGGTTGACCCCGTTCCAGAGCTAGGTGACATGGTCAAACCAGAATAAACCAAACCACCAAGTTAACCTCACAGTAATATTAGCAACATTAGAGTCTTCACCAGAGGTGGACTGACACTAGAGGTGATTGAATTTTCATTTCTTTCTTTAAGCAAATGTATCTAAACTTATCATCCCTGAATAGCAAAACATATCAATAGCCAACTAGAAGATCATGCACAGAAGACAAAAGATCACACTCCTCAAAGTTTGAGAGGCTTTCTGCATACTCGTGCCACATTCTTCAATCTTCAAAGGAGGTCATTCATATAAATTCAGTAAAGACAGTAATGTGTGAATCTGATGCCACCCTGACCCCTCTTCCACTTTCGAAAGCAACTCTAAAAGCTTAAACAGTAAAATTCAAGCAAAAAGGCACCTCCACTGCTGCCAAACAGATAGATAGCCTATGCCTGAACTCAATTTACAAAACAGAGACATCACTGTATGTTAGCCACTTTAATAGATTCAAGTTTATACATCTACCTTCAGCAAACTGCAAAGCACAAACAGAATAAAAATGCTGACAGAGACAGTGACCTAAAAGTAAAACAGACAGCTGAAAGAATAAAATTAGGAAATCATAATAATTGCTTTATTATTTTAAAGAGTGCCTTTCTTTTGGACTTTGCCACAGCAGGAATAATAATGCTTGTAAATGTACTACTCCAGAAGTTCAAAAAATATATTGGACCTGTCCATGCACAGTGTATTGCAAAAACCTGTCAGGAGCTCTGATATGGTCACCCTCGGGTCTAATCCCATTATATTGGAGGAAACACCACAAGCATTCATACAAGGCTACCCCTACTCAAGAAACATAGAGAAAAAATTCTACAGTATTGTAGTGCCTGGCCTTAAGCACTGCTAGAACAAGCTGCAAGCAACCTATGAATCTAGAAATGGCAGTAAATAGGATTGCTTTCTCTTTATGAGCTGGTAAACCTGTTTTACAAAGCAGTTCACAGCGACCAACAGTTAAAACATTGGGTTATCCAGTAGTGCTTGTACTGCAGGACAAGAGACATGGGGCCATGAAGACTGATGAAAGTAAAACACATCTCCTCCCGCCTCCCTAGCCCAAAACCATGACAAACATTCCACTGATGTGGCCACCTCTAGAGAAGATGAGGAATAGTTAGAGAAATAGTTCTAAGCCATCGAGCATCATTAGAAGGAACATACAAAAAAGTAGGGGGAATGTTTCTCACTGATTATGAAATCAGTGGCAACAGTAGCAACAATTGCTTTTTGGTACTGAACAACTCATTCTCCCCTCCTAAACCTTTCAAAAGCCTCAGGCTGCTCTTTTTTGCTGCTTTCTTGGAATTGTTTTTTTCTTCTCTTTCCTTGGAATTAATTGCAAGTTAAACACAAGGTAGAAATTCTTTTCAGAGAAAAATCTTTTTGGTGCTTTTTTGCACCATAGAAGATTTTTTCTGACATATTTTAGCATGCTTAATTGTGAAGGTAAACACGCAACATCGTTTGCAAACTTCATGAGCATAACAATGCAATGGCCTGCTTAAGAATAAAGAGAGGAATTTAGGAACATCATTTCTACTCTCCCTACTGACTGAAACAAGCAAAATGCAAAAGGGATCTTTCTGCTCACTCAATAAATCAAATGCAGAGATGAAAACACACAAAAGATATTAAAACTAAACCTGAAAGGGTTATTGATGAAAATATTTCTAGAAAATGGAGAGAAAGCAAGTGCCCTACATTATTGTAAATGGATACTAGTAGCAAACTTGGGTAGGAATATTTTTATAAGTGCCATGTATAAACTGTACTGGAAAAAAATACTAAAAAGAACAAAAAAATCTATATAAGACAATTATTTTGATTCCTTCTACATTCTGTCTTCCAAAAAAAACCGCAAGGAGGAATGACCTCTGAAGTGAGTTTATATTCTCTTACTTAAAGCTCATTACCAGTTTGATATTGGCACACCATGATTTTAAGATTACTTAATATGCATGGAAGTTTTAAAGGACAAATCTGCCAGTTGCCCGCATATTCTTCAAGAAGGAAATTAACCCCTATCCAAAGGTCTGGTAAAAGCTTTCTTTCCCATTTTGGTCCACCGCATCAGGCATAAATACAGAACAAACTTTGTGGAGGCTTGCTGCTATAAATTTCCCCTGTAGAATCTATGTCTATCTAGCATTTAGCTGAACATCATATCTTTTTTATTTTTCTAACTTCCTAGCTTTTTCTAAAGCAATATCTTCTAATTTGTGGAAGAGACAAGAAAATATATCAGTAAAAGAAAATTCTAGCCTGAATGCACTGAAATCTTGGAAATCAAGTTCAACTAAATTAGAATGAGCCCTAAGGCATGAAAGGTGAAACAGTTTATTCCACTAAATCCAGCACGACAGGAAATGAATCATGAGGATAGACAAGATGAGTAGAATCACTTTTCTGTTGGAGCACAGCACAGATGAAATCATTACATTAAAGGACTTCCTTTTTAAAACACTGTAAGCTGCCTCTTAAAGGAGCTAGTTTTGCTTAGAAATGTATCCTGTCCCTTAGATTAATCAAGCTTCTCTAAATTAAGCCTTCAGTGTACTGATATATTGAGGGAAAAAGGGCTTTTGATGTTCCACACTGGCAATAACAACCTAAGCCACACTAGCTCATCTGTACCCAGTCCTCTCCCATTTCTTTGAATTGCCAAGCTCTTGTCCTTACTTAAAAGATGAGCTGAAAAATCCTTGAGGCACAATACCTCAAGAATGTAGAATATGCAAATTTTGGCATTTGATTGGGAACATGTTCAAAATAGAACAAAGCTGCCACCATTACATGAGGTTCACTCATGCTCGTACAGGCAGAAGGCATCAGTAGACTGATTTAGAACAAGTCCTTTGTTATCATGGTAATTTTGAAGGTGAACAACAGTCTGTCTTGTTCCCAACCTCTGCCTACTTCTGAAATTTTTAGGAAAAAATGAAGAACCTCCTTATCAAAATTTAATTTCACTATTTCTTTCATAATCTATAATATACAATTTAGCTGGCTCATGTAAGTACTGTTAGGGTTATTAACTAAATAGCTGAAAATTATTTACACTTTAGCACAAATGTAGGTATGAGGGGAATACAATTGCACTGCATTCAAGATCCTAGAACCCAGAGATAAAACTGGACCACTAATAGAGTTTTCTTGCAAAATAAAGCAACTGGAAAGGCAGCCACATCAGCTGCATGCGGCTCAGAAGCAGTACTTGCACTGGACTTCCACAGAACTTAAAAAAACTGCATCCCTCAAAAAAAGAAGCTTGAACCCATCTCTTTTCCTCATAGTTCAATTAATATAGCATACTGTAAATGAGTAGCAACATCTATGGACACCAAATCCAGATTTGAACAGAATCTCCAGATTTTTTTACCAATAGAGCCTTACTAGACAAACAAAAGCAACCATCTTGTGAAAGTCAACAATTTGAAACTTACAGTAAGTTTGACTGAATTGCAGGCAGGCATATGCCCACCCCAGAATTCTACATGTAGGAATTATGAAGGGCCAGGACTACATCTTTCAAAGCTTAGTCTACTATTTTTGTGTGGTGCTGCACATTACTGAAAGCCAGAGAATTAGTTTAAATAGCACTTCACATACTCTTTCACTGATTATTTGGATGTGAAATTATTGTTTACATAAGGAATTCCTCAATTCTTCCTAAAACCCTTTTCTGAGAGGTGGAAGAAGGGAGACAAAAAAGGGTAGATTTTTCTGTTGGTGTTTTTTTGTTTGGATTTTTTTTTTCTCATGAAAATTCCTCATTTTTCTTGTATCCTAATGTTTCTAGTAATGAATCACATCAGCAGTCCAGTACTATTTCTACAGTAAGAGAGAACGAGCATAATTTTCTTCTCTTGACAAGCTCCCCTTAAATGTGCCTCTCAGATGTGATGCCCTGTGTCACCGCCTAGCTCTGTGCAGCCTCTGTTTCCATGGCTGCTTTTAAAGGTTTTAAAGCCTCCTTTTCACCTGGAAATGTAAATTGGGAAACTCTATCAGGAGGATTGCCTAGTAAGTATTTTTAATCAAAAACTAAATTTTAGGGAATACATTTATAGCAATCTTCCCTTAATACAACCCACAAAAGTTGCAAGCACATCAGTTTTGCACACATAAAAACTGCATTTTTGTGAATAAACAGGGCAATTTGCAAACGTTAACTTGACCAGTCATCTGGCTTGTGTGTACAAATGCAGATTTTCTCTGTGTGCAATGCCTGAGCTAGCAAATTTCCACTCAGAAGAAACATCAGTTCTTCTGTAGTCAGATTGTTGGGTAAAAGTAAAAACATTTCAAGACCAGTCTTGAACATTAAAGAGCAAAAAATTCCCACAAGAAAGCCAAACCCATAAGGTTCAATAAGATTTATCATTTCAATAGAACCCTATTGTGAAGTTCCAGAATTGTCAGAAATTATGATATTTAGCAAGACCTGAAATGAACACACTTAAGAATAAGAAAAAAAGTGAAAATAAATAATGCTACGCAAGATTATCTGCCTTGTTGGCTAAAAAAGTCATTGAACTCTGACATGTTTAACAGCTAATTGGTTTGTAGCACAGGGTGAAGCTTAAATTTACAGATTATGGCATGAAACCACCCCTGAAATTATAATGCCTAAGGAATGCCAAAGTAGAAGAAAACCTGATTTATTTTATCAGCCCTAAGATGATATGTAGAGGACTTATGATACAGAAGTGGTATTTTGTGAGTGGTTTTCTAGATAGCTTTTAGAGGGCTGGTATAGAGCTACAAGGCCCTGTATGGCTTATGACAGTCTTATCCTGAGGACCCAAGCTAAGCAGCCACAGCAATTTCACCTATGAAAACACAATACTGAGCTGCAGCTTATCACATACTGTTCTCCATCCTGAGCTCCTTTCAACACCTTAACCAAAGCAAGAGGGCTAGATCACTGCTGTGGCGCTCATCCTTTACAAGTAATATGTGCATTGCACCTCCTTCCAGCACCCAAGTTCTGACACATGAACAGGTATCTAGCCAAAACAAAGAACACAAAAAACACCATTGCAGGTAAGTGAGGTACAATCATGTAAGATTTGCTAAGTCTTTAAAGTCTCTGAACCCTAGACCTACAGCAAAATGTATTATCTTGTGACCCTAATTGTCACAGTGATAAGGTGGCAATAGGAGCAGTTTGAGTTTGTCCCAGAATCATATGGCATCATTTGGAGGGATAGGTTCTTGAGGAGAGCTGCAGCTTAAAAAGCTGATAGAGTTTTTCACACACTCACTGAGCATCAACTGTGCTCCTGAGTCTCATGGCATTTGGCCAAAAGCAGCAGGGTTCTCAATCAGCAGCAATGAAAGAGAGCAAACTTTTTTCCAACATGGGCACTAATGTCAAAAACCAGCCAGTCCTCTAGGATAAGACAGATAATTTTGGTGGCATATGTCTCGGCTAATTCTGATCTTTCAAACACTGGCTAAAGTTATGGAGCAATATCTGTGGAAATCTAACCTCTCAAGGACACATGCATAGGGAAACAGATGGCTCGCAACAGACTGTTTAATCCCAAATCAAATAACAGAATCAGCACTTCAGAACGACTGCTTATACAGACACTTCTGTTAGAGACTGTGGCCTACAGACAGGCAGCTTATGCAACAAGACCGTCAGAAAACCTTGTATGATATATTAACAAAAATCTAAGTTCAACATCTTAAAAAGTGTTTTTCCGAAAGTATGTCAAAGTTATAAACAAATTATCTGGTCTTTTATGAAACAAATTACTCCATTTCACATAAACTTTTGTTAATATGAATAATATTTTTAAATATGGAAGAAATAAACATGTTGCTTATTCCTACTTCCTCCACAAAGTGCCATTAAACCTCAAAACTTGCAATTTTTATCATATTCTGGAAACAGTAAAAATCATCTGATGGAAAGTGACCAAAGAACAAACAACAACAACAAAAGGGTTTTCTTAAAGTTTAAAAGAATTTCATGTCACAACATGACACACTAGGAAACTCAGAAAGCACATAGCATAAGAACAGCTCAAGCAGCAATATACTCTTGAGAATGCATTCTCGAGAAAAACTACAGCTCCACTACTGCGTGAAACTCAGCATCTCTGACATTTCTGAGTGTAATCTTAGAAACACACCAAGAGTATTAGCTACTTGCTCACGTGAAAATCAGATGGGGAAAAAATGTTCATTCTATATCCTAGTATTTGATATCTATACTGAACAGTTTAAAAGTATTTTATTGATTTGACATTGAAGTAATGATGAAATCCTCGAAGACCCCAGGTCACCTGCCTGCTGTATAACTGCTCACCAATGAAGCCATGTCACCCTGGGGGGTGCAAACAGCTCTCCAGCAGCACACAACTGCACTGTGCCTGCCTTTGCCCAATGTACCTTGAGTTCTAAGTCCTCACCATTATGAGAATCTCATATGTTAAATATTACTACCTTTACCACAACTCATACCCTCCAAAACATGGAATCAGCCTGCTGACAGGGTGAAATCTTGAGAAACTAAGACACGTTTTAGAAGCTGACCTGTAGAACGAACAGCTGCATTCAACTGCTGTTGAATTTCAACCTCTCTCCTGTTGAGTACAATGAAGGAGTGGCTCTTATCCCCAGAACCCTACACCTTCAATTTAAGGAGCAGGGAGATACTTTGTTTAACTCAAGATCAGGCCTGTAATTTCTGTGTTAGAATTCAATGGAGGCCCAACACAGAAATGTATGTGTTCCATGTCTAGGATGACCTTTTTATAGTCAACAGGAAGGTGTCATCCAGTTATTCTTAAAACAGCTTAGTGCACAAGGAATCCTGCGATTGGTATCCACCAAGCAAACTGAATCCCACATCCTTCCATATAAGTACTTAACAGATTTGTCCAACTGCAGTGATTCTATGACGGCAACAAATGTTGTAGGCTACCAAATGGATCTTCATTCATAATTTTGGAGATTATATCATTACTGGAAAGAAAGAGGTCTAGTTCCTGAATTGTGGAGACATTCTATTGATCCAAACCTCCCCTTTTAAGGGTTATATTTTCTTTTTCCAATTCCTTCCTGAAAACTATTGCATGATGTTACTGACTCATCTCAAAGGCAGGAACACTTCAGCAGTGAACAAGTCATATATAAATAATGTAGATCAATAATTTTCAACATGTGGTCTGCAGACTCCTTGGGTTCACACAACCTTGCTATGAAAAGGAAGCCTACTGCACTAAGTTAACCTCTGCTGCACAGATACACATGCCTCTGCTGAAAAGTACTTAGGAATCCACAAATCAAAAAGGTTATAAGCCACTGATGTAAGTAATCTGTAAGCAGTTTTAATGCTTTGTAGGTTAGAAATGCCATTTCCATTTACTATTTAAACAAAAGGTAGATTTAGAACCCTACTAATTTATACAATGGAAATACTGACAATTCAGTGTATGATCACACCAAACCAGCAACTGAGGAAACACCAAGTGATTTAGCCAATTAATGTTTTTAATGAAGTAAAGCCCTAAAACCTTGGACCTGTTCTAGTTTTGCACATCCTTACCTAACTCAGCTCCCTCGGTGTATTAGCTTTTCATTCTTGTTACGGCAAACAAAAGCAGGGGAGTAAGAAAAGATATTTTAGTACAGCTAGGAAAAAAATTATCTTCGAAGAAATGAGTTAAACTCTGACAAAAAGCATACAGAATCACTGTGCCTGATAAATATAGACAACACTGACAAATAAACAGTCTATATTTGTTTGAAGAGCTTATGGGTCTACACACACACACACCCCAGTACTATTGAAACGATGTCCTTATCTCAAGTACTTTTCACATATCAGAGAAGTGGTAAATTTCACAAAGCCTGCACTAATGTTTTGCATTTCCATTCCAAGTGAAATGCACTTCAGTAAGTAAACATGAGTATTCAATAAAACTATTGCTAGATACAATGGGGGGAAAAATTGTTTCAAAATACATTGATAAGTAAATCATTCTAAAAGCACTGGATAATACTGTGAAACACAAGCTGCCAAGTCACTCAAAGCTGAAAGTAAGGTTAGTACAATTTTTAGAACTAAGGTTTGGGGCTTGCTTTGTGGATTCTGCCACCCCCTACCCCACTTTCATTGTGCTTGACAAATATAAGCCAAGATGTGTGTATTGTGATATTTTATAATTCTGACGATATGTAAATGCATCCATTGAGAATAACCACATTCCTCTTAAGGACCAAGAGCACACAAAACAACATGCGCATATTCTTTTTCAATCTTTCACACCACTGGGGTGCGTGGGACCGAGGGGTGACTTGGTTAAGAAATGTTTTGCATGATTTTGCAAGCCCTGAAATTATAGTGGGTTGGTTTTGAACACCTCAGGATTTCTATTCTTGGAACTTATTAGAAATTCATAGACAAAGTAACTTCTCTTACTAGAGTACAGAACAGGGGGTCACCATCAAGAACCATGGCCCTCTGTTTTCTAGTCACTAATTTAAAAATGTCATGACTTCACAAATGGTGTGTGCACACGCCTAATTTCACATGCTACCAAATAGTCTTACTGGATTCAGCAAGGCCATGTACACTTTGTTAGAAGCAAGAAAGTTTTTAAGGCTTAGTGCTGTGAAGACCTATATAATCTCTAAAATGATGCAAATGAAGAAACAAACAAGGTGAAGAGTGTTAATTCATTCATTAGAATCTTAATTTATCTTCTAACCTATTTCTACCCTTTCTTCACCAAGACTTATCTGCCAAATCTGCCAAAAATGTTACACAATGAATATTTTTAAATCTCTGCATAATCTTTCCACACCAATGTACTTCATATGAATCTTCTGAGATAGCAAACATTTTGCATAAACTTTGCAAAAACTAGAAGGGGATTTGCGACAGTGGAGGACGAGTGGAGTATCTCTCCAGAGACAAATATGGACTAATTTGGGGTTGGTGTGTTTTCTGGGACAAGCGCTTGGGTCCTGGGTCCCATTTCTAATCCATCCTACTGACTGCAACTATTATTCTTGATCTTTTCACTGCAGAATTCCTGCTAAATTTTATGTGGTGGGTAGTCAGGAAAGAAGAGCCCTTAGAATAAGATGAATTTTAAACATATTTAAACCCAAACAAACTGAACAACAAAACCCAACCCACAAACAAACAAGATGGTGACAAATGCAGTTTGGTGAGCACCGACCCATGTTGTTCTCTCAAACAGTCCTGTTCCTCATCATATTTCTGCATGCTGTTTCAGCTACTGCCTCTGACACACCAGCCCTCATCAAAATGTTGCATGGCAGTGGTCTGTTTGTATCTCAGATACAAGATTCTCAACTATGAAAGTCCTGATTAATCAAAGATAATAAGAAGATGTTATCTGTGTCCTGGGGCAAAAAGAAGTTGAGCAGGATGTTGTTGTTTCACACTATCTTAAAAACCAGTAGTCATATGTTCTCAATCAAAGCAAAGGTCAGACTTCCAACAAGTTTGGAAGAAAGACTTTTTCCAACTTGTCTTTCAAATGTGTCATTTCTTGTGTCTCCCCGATTTAAAGCCAGGTGGTTTTTGTCCTTTTGCATATTTCTTCCAGACAATCTACTAGCTCAGTAAGAGTAAGCTGCCATATTTTTTTTCCAACAAAACCTAAATACACTAGCTGGTAGCCTATACTTTGGTCTGCCAGTCAGACTCAGCCTCAAAGGTCACTTTAATCAGATTTTTCTGTTTCTCTTTAGTGCTCCCATCAAATTATGTTTGAATGTACTCTGCCGGTCATATGGACTAAGTTGAACCATATAAGAGATGCTAGAAAAAGACAGGCAACTTTTTTAATATCACTCTTCCAGGAAGGGATGTGTACATTCAAAAATGATGCCGCAATCTACAACTGCTAAAAATGTCCTTATTCCATAAAAACCTTTGAGATACTTTAAAGCAAACAAAAAAATACTAACAGTTACTCTTATTTTACCAAACCAAAAGATATTTGTCAACCTAGACTGATTACACAGGCATCAAAACTGGTCAGCTTGCCCCCTTGTTTCTTAGGGCTGAGTAACCAGAGGAAATGACTCATGGAACACCCAACAAAAACCTATGGACTGAGATACTTTGTTTAAGATTTCTCATCCTACAAATACTTCTGCAATGTTCAAAAGACCCCTACTTTCTACAAAACCTCCTTTTAAATCTTTTCTTACACACATCTGAACTCCAGTTCTATCAAAGGGTGTTTAGCAAACTTTCCTGTGGCATAATTTCTATTTTCAAGTCTATTCCAGACTGATTTAATAAATTTGCTTTCTGCATTGACAAATGTGACTGCTCTGTAGTCTTCACAAGTGCCTGGAACTAAAGGTGCTTTCAACTTCCTCAGAAATTACATTGTCATTTTTCAACTCCTGCCACATTTTTGTTTGCTTTTTATTGTAAGCAGGTGTTTTGGGGTTGTGTTTTGGTTTTTTTAACAGCCAAAAATAACAAAAAAATTATCATAAAGCTCCATTTATTGCTATGTCTTAAAATAGAAGGACAAAAATAATATTTTTTTTTGTTCTCTTTAAATAGGAGTATCTTTTTGGAAGCAGAAAGTTAATGGGAATAACACAGGAAAGCTTGGCATTCAGGTTGCTTGTTTTTCTAAAATTGTTTACTTAATGCTTCTCTCCCACCCCTTGGGTATTGTACTTGCCAAGACATATAGATTTATATTCACTCTATTTTCCAGCGCAACTTTTGGAGAGCTAACACGTACAGTATGCACTAAGAGCAACTTCTAAGCTGCAGGCAGAATAAAAAAAATCCAAAAAGTAAATGTACCTTTGCAGGAAATTGTTGAGTGGATTTGAGTTACAACAATAAACAATAAATAATAAAGTCTTTCTGAAAGCTAGAGAAACACATGTGTCCTCTTCATTGATTTTATCACTTCATCACACACAACAAATCTGTGTCAACATGAGTGGCAAGTCTCTGAGGTAAAAAAATGTACAAGTCAAGGCCATAAAAGCAGACCACATGCTTTGGAATTTGTCTATTGTAACCATAATGAGGTGGCCTGCTGTCTCTAAGGAGACAATTCATGATACAGCATATGCCCAGAGAGAAGTGAAAGACTATTTTATGAATCCAATACAGTCATCTGTAAGTCAATGAAGATTCAATTTCTTAAAGAGACAGAGAGGAAGAAAGCATTCATGTGAAGAGTAGAGTCGCAAAGAGCCTGTTTATATTTAACTAGATATTGCCCTGCAACAGTGCTATAACCTACTGGAATCAGCACAGCTATGCATGTAACTAAAGATTAATCATGTAGACCTTCAAGAAGAGGCCTTTTATGCCTAATATGATCTACTCTATTTACATAAATACCATTTTTCAGCACTCTATTAATCTTGACAGTACTTCAGAGAGATTGCCAGTATTAAAACCCATTTTCTGGAACATACCGAGGAATAAAAAGGCAAAGTAATTTCTTCATGTTTATACTGTGCCTTACTACTCTCCTACAATACAAAACTCACTTTGAGAGACCAAGCTACAATACAACCAGTGTATGAAGCATATAGCATTAAAGTACAGAGAGAGCTGCAGCCTCAATATCACTGAACATTAGGGTATCCATGATCACTGACCAAAATATTATTTACAGAAGTCTGCTCAGAGAGGTGCAAGCTGCCCCTTTTCACCAGAATGATTGATAATAATGAAGACAAAAACTCTATATGGAGAATTTCCAATCATCTGAAATGACATTTCACGAGTTTAATGGGACAGAAGGGCGACAGAGACCTAAATGTAGTGTTTTAACAGATCTTTCATTTTGGAAACAGGAGAACAGGACTGGAAGAAGACATGTTTTTAAAAAGTAGGAACAGCAGGACAAAGAATGAAAAAACTTGTAGTGTTTGAATGCCTTATGGGAAGGGAACACATAGTAGTAGTTATCACATTTTCACCTTCAACAAACAAAAGACAATGCCTAAAGGGTTTTCTTAATTTTTTTTATGGAAAACTATGCAAAAATGAGACAAGTTTTCTACACACATTTGGAGATTTTGTTTCCTGTGAATGGAGTACATGGGCACAGAAGACAAAGTAACCGCTGTCTTTAATCAGTCCCCTACTCTCTTTTTCCTCCACATTGGTAGAGTGTTAAAACACTTCAGATTCTTCAGTAATAATTGATGTAAGCACATTTAGTCATAAAGGTTATTTCAAAATGCTTTCTCTCACGTATGCAGTTGAGAAAAGCCATACCAGTATCAACTGAGTAGTTGATTATGGATTTATAGCCTATAAATGTGAGGGCATATGGTAAGACTCCAAAATGGGTATCAAATGTTCATGCAGCCTCACACAGATCATGAAGTGAGGTGTAAAACAGGACACAAGTGACTCTGATACAGTCATTTAGCATCTGCTCCAGCTGTATTAATTCAGGTTGGACATTACACAGTAGCGTGATACAGACACAGATAAGCAACTGCACACAGACAGCTTCATTATGTCCTGGCCAAAAATGAACTATCACACAGGATGCCTGGTTACCCAGGCAGACATTCTCTCTCCATTATGTTAGTATTAGGTGGAATAAAATGTGTGTCTCCAAGTCCTATTGCTCCTGAATATTATCCATAGTCTCTATGTTTACTTGCTTATAAGTAGAAGAAAAGCTGTTTTCTAGGCTTTACACCTAGCATAATGTATGCATCAACAGCAACTCAACATACTTGCTCTTGAAAGGTACAGTTGATCATAAAACGTAAAACAAAGAAAGAGTAAGAGGAGGTACCTTAAACCCCTGAAGTTTTCTTCACCTAGCCACCAAAACTGTGTCTTTGACAATCATGATCCCTTTCTTGGAAAAAGATGCATTGACAGCATATCCAGTTTAAAGTTCCAGGGCTTTCGTGTCAGAAGCAATCATCACTCAAAATATAAAGGGGAGGGAGATGCTGCTTTCTGATGCATTTTATCTTAAGGCTCATTACAAATAAACTGGAAGAAACTGAAAGAACTGATTACATAAAGCAAAGGTAGCAGCATCAGTACTGTTCTTGGCAGACAGTGGACAGTAACCATTAACATAATTTACATTTATGTGCTGGGGATAAGTCAGGTTTTCTGTAGCTTACAAAACTGGATAGTACACAGTAATGCTAAACAGAAGTGCTGGTTCTTGAGGGGTTGTGGGAAGCATTTAGTATGCTGCATGTTTGTTGACATTAGTCTCTGTAGTCCAAGCAGATGGATGTCAGTCTGTCTCTCTCACACACCCCCACATTTGCAAAGCAGAAAAAAAAAAGACTATTTTAAACTAGTGCTTCAAGTTTACTCTTGCCACCTGTTTTTACCATTACCAATTAAAATTGACTATTATCACAGGTAGTTAATAATTTGGTTGCTTTGGATTTACTCTTTCAAATTATCTAAATGTGAGGACCGAGGTATTCCTCAAGTCAAAATGAGTATCAGTAAGTAGAACAAGAAAAGGACCCGTACTGCTAAACCTGATTGAAAAAAAAGACTTCTTTGTTTTGTCATTGCCAGCTTTTTGCTTTCCTTCTCCAGCCTCTTTTCATCTCCTGTTCTTTTGTTATACTGTTTTCCAATTTTCTCCTTTTTGGTCCTATTCACTTTGTGAATTCTTGTGTGTTCTTACTTCGTAGCTCCTACTCCTGTTTCTTCATCCAGCGCAGGTTAAATAGCTCCATTTTCAGCACTAAATGAGCTGATACAAAGTCAGCTCAGGGTGTTGTCACAATTTAAGGGATTAGTAACCAAGTAAACGAGTGAAGGCTGGTCACAAATGCTGCTGAGCCCCATGGATATGTAGTAGGCCCTCGTGAACATTCTTGTCAGCTTTAAAACCCAAAGAGCTATTATTAATCTGAAATACAAGAATATATTTTCACTGTTCAAAGAAATGCTGTCATCTTCATCAATTTTTTCCATCTGCTCTCCATGTTCTGCTGACTAATACTGGCCAAGCTGCAGATACAAATATCATCTTTTTCAGAATCCAAACATAAAGGAACAGATTCATAATTCTTTGGCTATGACCTAATATATAGAACTCAATCCTCAATTGCCTTCAGCCTTTAACAAAGACTTTCAAAGAGCCATCAAAAAAAAAAAAAAAAACCCTGAAATTTAAGTCTGAGAGACCAAGTTCAAACAGATTTTTATTGAATATTAATGAAAATAGTAAATGCTTTACCAATAAGTATCGGCAATATCACTAGATTTCCTAGTATCTTACAGGGTTGTTCTTTCATATGCTTTCATGAATATTCAAATGACTGAAAACTTTGAATCACAGAAGTTTCATGAATCTTATACTGAATTAAACTTTATTCTATTAAATAATATAAATTTCTACTTGTTGTACTGATATTCAGACATTTCAAATTAGCCCATTACTGAGCAGAACAGATATCAAGACTTGAATGAACAATCATGCAATATGCAAAAGAGCATAAGGCTTATGGGAACAATTTACAGGAAGCACAGACTGAAAAAATAACCTAAGTTACTTTTTTCCTACTCTCCAGTCCACTAGAGATTTTATCCTATATTTTAGAATACGCTTCTATAAACATCATCTTGGTTAATAGATTATTGTATAACAATATAATTTTTCCCCTCCATACAGAAATTTTAATAAAAGTTGGAGTGCCATGGTTTTTACATTACAAAATGGTGAAGTTGGAAGCCTCAATGTTTGCTTAGAAATGCATCTTCATTATATTCGATATTGTTAAGAGCAAGTTCAACTCTAATTCAGCTTCATCCTTGGTTGTCCAATTGCTTTTGCTCATGGATGCATACCAATTCGTATAATATAAAGAATCTTCTATTGATTCTATAAAGTTGACAATTTGCCTAATGGAGGGCAAGAATAATTTGTGACTGTGACTTTCCTTCCTTTCCAAAGTGTGCTTCTACAGAATTTGCAGATGACGTACGATCAGTGCACATCAGGTTCAGAATGAAAACATTTGTCAGCCAGATATCTAATGGCCCATTTTGCAGTGAATAGACGATGTTCAAAATCAGACAATTTTCATAGGTCTTTTAATTACAGCTTTGATGTGTATGGTTTAGTTTTCCTCATATATTTACCTAACCAGCACAAAAGGCCTGAAGTCTTTTTCTTACTCTCATGTTCACCTTGCAGAGCTTAAATTTGTGGAAGCTAATCAAACACATTTCCTTTCCAATGAGACTGAGAACTAGAGGTCAGAAGCAGAGTCTCAGTACCTGAAAGTTGAAATACTAGACTGAATTGGATACCTTAAACCTAAAGGACAGTACTGAATGCAGAGAAAAGGTGATTTCACAATTTCTTTCACCTGTTTAGAAAGGGAGTCATTCATCAGTCATATGATGTAAGTTTTCAGGACTACTGGGTACTGCATTTAAACAACAACAACAAAAAAAAAAAAACAACAACAAGAAGCAGCCCAAAAAAAACCCCAACAAAAAGCCCACTCTAATTTTGGTGAGTTTTCCTCCATATATTGTCCTATATGAAGAGGATTTAAAATGGATCCAACACTACAGTAGAATTTCCTGGTTTGGATGTTATTTATTAATATCTGAAAAGAGCATGCTGAAAAAAAGATTAAAAAGGCAATTAACTACCCTGGCTTCATCTTTTATTTGGGCAGAATTAAGCTACCATGTTGCTTAAGCAAAGTCTCAGCATTTAATTTATTTAATTATCTATGAAGCATCTTGACAAAGATCCAACCATTTGCATTCTTCTGCCTTACAGTAAATGTTTCAAACATGGAAACATAGGCAGAGATTTCATGTTGTGTTATATGCTGTCAAAGAGGTGTCTTTTCCTCTCCCTTTCTCTGTTGTTTCCAGCCATCCTTCTCTCCATTCTCCTTTGTTTGCTAAAGTAGCTTACTGACTGTAATAAAGGGAGCCCAAGTGTCAGCTTGAGACTGCCATGAAAACTAACATTCACATAAACCATTTTTTTTCTACTTTTGTTAAGCTTCTTATCAAAAGAACTCTCCCTTTCCCTCTCTCTCTCTCTCTTCTTCTTTTACTCTCTCTCGTCTTCTGTCCTTTTTAGGATATCTTTCTAATTTTATTGAGACTCCTCTGTTAAGGTACAGCACTGTAGTTCAGTAACTATAGGAAAGTGAACCCAAAAGAGCCAGCTTGAGACTTCCACAAACCATTTTCACTTCTTATGTTAACATTTCATCTCAAAGAACTCTTTTCTCTCTGTGTCAGTTGCAAGGCATCTCTTTGTCTCTATTGTGCTTACTACGCTAAGGTGCCTCATTGACTGGAGTGAAGTGAACTCAAGCATGCCAACTTGAGGCTGGCACACATTTTTTAATTTGGTTGAAGTTGACACCCTAAGGGACTCCATTTCTGAGCGGCAATGCTCCTCTCTCCCCCACCCCATGCCTACTCCTCTGAGGTAACTCTGAGATATATTTGCTACAATAATGTTTGCTACATTATATATTTAATTTGACAGGATTTAACAGATCCTAACTCTTCAGGTTCTTTCTTTTCTTCAGGATCTTTCTTTTCTTCTTCATCACCTTGTAGAGAACCCAGGATAGGGAAGTAAAGTGAACACCACATTGCCAAACACACATGTGGCTCTATACCTGCCAAATAGTTTTGAAAACTTAGCAGGAAGGCCTGTTTTTAAAAGAATTACCTCTGAAAATGGTAACCTTTTCCTTTCTTTCTGGGGAAAAAAATCCCACCCCAAACCCTCACCTTTGTTGGTGAAGTTGTCTATCAACTGAAATAACCAGTATACATGTATTTCTAAGTAACTTAATAATCACTTTGGTTTGAACTATTTACAGTATCCCTCATTCCCTTGAGGATTTAGATTTGGCCACAACCTAATGATTAAATATAAACCAACTAAAATGGAATAAATGACAGCAACCAAACTCTAATGCCCAAGTGGAAAGATGCAAGTCTAAAGACAAGGACCAAAACTGCCTCGAATAGCAATTCCCAGCTGCTGTTGACATGTACAGCCAGCAATCCTTTAGGCACCTTGTTTCACTGGAATAACACAGAAGGAGGAATCCAGTTGCAATATCTGCCACCTCCATTTTGTTTTCAGTGATGTCCTTAACCTACTTTCTATGTCTTTCACAACTTCTGACAATGTTCAGTTAGCTCAAATAAACATTTTTCTTGCTCTTCTGTACTGCTACAATAAGTTGTTCATTTTGAATTGGAAAACAAGAAGGGAACTTTTTGATAACACTATTACACTGTAACCAAAACCCTACACATTTCTGGCAAGAAAGATCTATGTGTCTTAATTCCAAAACGCAGCAGAAAGAAGCTTGTTTATTTTTGCAAAAGTCTGAGATTAGCAATGAGGTTACCCTGTGACAAAGCTGCAAAATTAACACACAATAATATTATTCAGAAAAATGTGTGCTACTTTTTTCTTACCTTATTTTTCAGATGTCAGTAGATTACACTAGAATTTCAGGAACGTGCATAATGTTGACAATTACCACTACAAGTAATAAGTGATCATTAAAGCTTGCCACTTAATTATGAACACAATAAATTTTCTGCATCAATGTTTTAGAAGTTTTACATAGTCTCTTGTTAAAAAAAAACAAAAAACAAAAAAACAGCAATAAAACTTTCTAAATAAACCCCTCAGCTTTCAGAGAAAATATTACTATTTCAAGGCACACAAAAGTTAATACCACTTCTTGTCCACTATACCCAAAAGCAGCATTGAGTACAGAAGTTATTTCATTTTTAAGTCATTACCAGTAAAACCCTTAATCTTTGCTGCTACACTAGGGCCCTTTCCTTGTATCCCACTCCTGAACATACCACCATACAACGGTGCATGTTCACTGACCATCACCCCAGGAGAGCCACACTTAAAAGGAAGGTCCTTTCATATCAAAAGTGCTTTGCTTTTCCATAGCACATTTGGGATTTGTTCTATTTGTCTTCTAGTTTCTGAAGCTTTAGAGTTCAGTCAAGTCTACATTTTTAGGTTTTACTTTCCTACCATTAAAAAAAAAAAAAAAGCAGCAAACTGATTGTTCACATATAATCCCATTCCTATAGAAGCTAAGGCTTTCAGAAAGGAAAAAAAAAAAAATATCCAGCCCTGCTTTCCTGTCCTTCCCCTGCAAAATCCCCAAACCAAACAAACAAATAAAAAAAAAAAACCACAAAACCAAAACCCACCCAAAATCCCCAACAATCAAAAAACACAACCCTCAGATACTGTGAGATCTGTGAAACAGAAGATCAGAAGAAATCTGTTCACTACATCTGGCAAATCAACAAATGGTTACTGGAGACAGGGGTGCAGCTACTTAGACCACAGGGCTCACTGTGAAACACCTGGTTCAGTGGGACCTGATGGGGTCTACCTGTTAGAGAAGTGGAAGAGCATCTTCAACCATAGGCTTGCCAAACTGGTGAAGGGGGCTTTAAACTAAGGTAATGAGTGGAGGGGGACTTCAACCCCTCCACTCCTCCCAGTGTGATGCCAGTGCCAGCAATAGATGCCTTAATAAAGGAGTAGGGAATAAATATATCTTATATACTTTCACAAAGCTTTCATGCTTTCTTTCATCATGCTCTAATTGAAAACACTATTAGCTACACTAGTGCTTTTCAAACAAAAACACAGATCTACAGTTTTCTGAATAGTCAAGGCCAGCGACACACAAAAAAAAGCAAACAAAACCCCAGAAAACCCACATCCAGCCATGACCAAGTAGTGAATAACAACAGGGCTGATGATTTTCTAGAAAACCTAACATGATCCAGGTACGTAAAAAGATAGCAGAGAGTTTTAAGAACCTAGTTAATGTTGCCAACAACCACTTGCATAGTAGATGAACTGTAAAAAAAACCCACATCACCTTACTGTAAACATAACCTTTTTATGTAGATACTTCATGAATTTGAAGAATTGGTTTAACTCTATGACAACCAAAGCACTCAAAGTCACCAGTCTTCCGTAAATTCATAAGGAAAAAAAGCAACACAATTTCTGTTATGTCCATGGGCATTCTGCCACTGTTCTTGATAGAATTACCCTTTCATTAGTTTTTTGAGAGACTCAGAAGCAGAGACAGGCATTTACTGATTTTGGAGTAAAGAAATGTTTACCTTGCATTACACCAGCAGAAAAGCCAAGTTTCACAAGCTGTCACCAGGTAAATCAACTATGAATATAACTTGTGTCAAAGCAAATCAGTCTCCTGGGTGAAATGATTGGTTGTGCTCCTTAAGCAATATCTTGCATAGATTCATAAGACACAAGAATCTTTCTGAAAACTTTCTGAGCCTACTTCTCTCTTAAAATTAGGTAAAAATCATTTACTATTTACCTGCAAAAAAACCTTATTAAGTATTAAAATACTCTAAGCGTCCAAACGGGTCTCTGGCAAACAGCAAAAATAAATACAACTGGCTAATTTCAATCAGATTTATTTGGCAATTTTTCAAAGACAGGAAGAAGCGTGACACAAGTACTCTGCCAGGCCTCATGTGTCTCTGTGAATATTCTATAAACAAAAGCACTTCAGTGCATCCCCAATGAAAGTCATACCAGCTGTTGTTCTTCCTGCATTTATTCTCTACAGTGAAAGGGAAGACAAAAATCACACTGCCTGGATGAGGGGGGGAGTGGAAGGCAAAAGAACACACATCAGGGAAAAGGGATATTAATGGCCATTTCAGGCATTTTGATACCCTCATAAAGAAGGTCCATGATGATGATGGTGGTGCCATAAAAAAAAACAAAAAAAAAACAAAAAAAACCAAACACAGAAACGTATCAAGCCAGGATTTTCATTTCCTTTTGACTCATGCAGTTTTACCAGATTTGTGTGAAGTTCACAGCACTTCAAAAAACAACAGAAAGACACATTAACTCTGCAGTAGTTCATAGAAACTTTCTATGAGATAGGAAACGTATTCATGTTGAAAATATTGAGTCACTAAGCCTTCAGACTGCATTCCAAAAGTCTACCAGAAACATTTCAATCAAGAGTGTGAGTATGTGACAGCCAGGCCATTTGGGCTAAAAAGCATTGTGTAGAATTATGTTGGCGAATCTAGTGCCCTCTAAATGACCTCATATTATGGCCATAGTATTAAGTCATGGAGAAACCTGTAAGTAAGATGAATAATTTTTTCCTCACGAAAGAAAAAAAGGGGGAAAAAAAAAGAAAAAGAAAAGAAAAAGAAAGAAAAAAAGGAAAGGGAAAACTCTTAAGTTCCCAGTAAGAATGCTAAATTACCCCCTCTCCCAATGGAATGCTTCACTTTCATTTCCAAGTAGCAGTAAGCCTATTGACCCCCATGGTGTTATCCTTTTCACTGCTCTTGCAGTACTTTCTTTAATCTCTTGGATCAAAGATTGGTCAATAAAAATCATCTCTGCTTTTGTGAGGAGCAAACAAACTGCACTGAGTCCTATGATAATTGTAAATCTTCACTAAAATCCTGAGAAAA
>VXBZ01012753.1:511715-631547 GCA_013399135.1 Heliornis fulica | reverse complement strand
AAAAAAAAAAAACACAACACATACAAATATGTTGACACTAACTTTGCAACTGGAAACATTTGTGGGTTTTGTGTTCTATATTAGATATTCTGAATTAATTTATTTTTCATCAGTTACTATTTTATACTTTTTCATAGCATTAAGCATTTTTAGGCCTCAAAAAAATAAAGCCAAAATATGTTTACACTCTGTTATACAATATTTCTAATCAATTGGTTTAGGTCCTAATTATAGAAAACCCACTGGGTTCTCCGTAAAGGTTAATGGTTTGGACAACAGAAATATATGTTGAGACAGTTTTCAACACCCTCTAGACTATATGGCATCCAAGGGCTTTGTGTTACACCTTAGGTATCAAATCTAATGAGAATTTGAGCTGGGGAAAAAAAAAAAAAAAAGAGAGAATGAAAACAAAGACCCAATAGAATTTTTTGCAGGAAAAAAAGAGCATCCAGAGGTATTATCTCCCTGATACTTTAGCTTAAAACCTAACTCATTTTTTAATTCTCTTTCAACTTTAACCTATGCCTCCTATGTGCAGCATTCATATCCTGACCTTATTATTCCAGAGTATTTCTAATATCCATCAGCCTCCTTGTCATCTAAACAGAAAGGAAGTTATTTCTATTTAGCAGAAAGTCCCTGAAGTCACTCTTAATCACTGATCACTGCATCTTCCGCTACTTTGGACTCCCTGATGACAGCAGAGCTTTCCCCTCCTTTTGAGTCTCAAGAAAAACATAGACTGTCTGTAGTCCTGGTGATCCAGCAGTGACACAGGTGCAACTTTGAACATTTCTACCAGGTCCCCCATCCCAAGACACAACACTTAAAAGTCTTGGCATTACCTACATCGTGTCTTATAGACAACTGCTTGCTGTTGCATTTTTATGGTTATCCTCACACCACCCTCTTCACCTTCAAGCTGTTTAAAGCCACTCTGCTACCAAGTCTCCCCATTTCACCCACTGTATTCGCCTACTTTCAGACTGGTTGTCTACAAAACTGCAAACAGCTTCTCAGTCAAGTACTCTTCACCAGTAACTCTACTAAAAAACAAGACATGTATATGCTCAGAACGCTTTAGTCATAATAAGACAGAAATTCCAGCATGCTGAGCTACATCATCTCAGAGCAGAGATCCTGGACTTCGACTTTGATTTCAGGGAGACAAGCCAGGTCTTAATTGTGCTATAAATTATATCCTTGCTCAGCAGCAACTTCCTACTTTATTTTTAGAGGTCTATGGTTTTTTTTTTTTTGGCTCATACTGAAAACAGACCAGAAGTTTCAATAAAAAGGGGAATGTTTCCTTATTTGTTCCATACAATGCTTTGTAAGCACTCTGAAGTGATGAACATTTACAGATGAGACTAAATACTGAACTAGAATTATTTCCTCACATGTTTATGGCAAGGTCAGAAGTTACTCTTCTAGTGGGCTACTTTAAAAAAAATAATAAAAAACTAGCCAAACCAGAACTTCACTCCCAAATCCAGATCTCTCAATTCAAGATGCCAAGGTTGAGAGCACAACTTGTGTCTGTACATCATACCCTTGCATTAAGGATCGTGGAGATGCACTCTACAAATCAGGTTTGGCCCTTCAGCTTCCAGGGCAAACCCAAAGAGGACAGGCACACCTTAGGTGAATCCAGATTGGCCTAAAACATAAAGGGCAGTCTTGCACTTGTGGCATCAGCAAATTGCCTGTGATTGTATTTAGAACTTTGAGTGTGCAAGCAATATGCAGTGAGGTTTCTTGCCCAAACCCTGAACAGCTTCCACCCCACCCCACCCCCCCTCAAGGGAAATCGTTTTGTCGCTTGGAAACAGTAATTTTTTTAGTGCCTAGAAATTAATAGGCTGCTACTAAAGAAACAATCTTTTGTTCTAAGATGCAGAAAGGGAGCCTGCTGGATGTTTCCACAATAGTGTCAGTGATACTAGCGCACAGAGAAGCTAACAAAAGGCAGCCATGCTGTCTGCTGCAGCACTAGAAATGGAGCAAAATACAGAAAGGTGAGGGAAGAAAAAGCAGAACAAGCCAATTCCAAGATAAATTTCAAAAACATATTTATATATATGAAAATAGAAGTTGATACTTCTACGACAAGCTAAGCTGACATGATTTCATCGTTATAGTACCCTCAGAAAAACCTTTCTTTGTTTAGAGGGACTTCATCATGATTAAAAATAGTACATAATTTATATTTTTCTCCTGAATCTCAGCACACCTCGTACATATATCACACAGGGCACAAAGCATAGACAAACACATGTCTATTAATATATTCTCAGATTTATGAGATTCCCCATATATGATAACAGCAACACATTTAAAATATCATGGTTTGATTTTGTTTTTTAAATAAAGCACTCAGATACTAAAACTGAATACTTCATATAGAAAATAGGTTGCTATTCTCTAAAATTGCCTCTAATGTTAGCTGAATATTAATAAAATCCATAAACCATTAGTACATTATAGCTGCTTTGTTCTGAATTACATAGACCTTTTATGTTTATTCCTCAGTGAAAATGCATAAAAAAATGAAATCCTCTCTAATTGTGCTCTCTGAAGATAGCTGGTAAAATCATTTCTAGCAGCAATAAATCAATTGTAGTATTAAAATGACCTGCCAGGTGCATCTTCTGGGTATCAGACTAATTAAGGGAATGTATTAATTGCAACTATTCATCAACACCACCAATGCTGTTAGGTAACCCTTACAATGAATCTTTTTACCATATTATCCAGCAATGAAACTGCAGTTTGACCAAATACATGGGATCCAACAAAATAATAAAAACAAACAAACAACAACAAAACAAAAACCCCCACCCCAACTACACACAGCTTTCTTCATTATATCACTTTAATCCAACTTCTTTGCTAGCAAATGAGCCAAATTTAAGAAGAGGTAATTATATGTGCATATGTAATACATACATATCTCTGACTCAGCAGAGTTTTACCAGATCCCAGAGACTGATGTCGGGGTTCTTTCCCTTCCCCCATGGTCTAGTTCTGATATAAATTCATATGCATGTTTTGTAGCAATAGGCCAAATGTGACCAAACTTGTATCATACAGGCCTTCAATGAAAAAGACCATTTCCTTCTGAAGCATGGCTTACTGGCATCTTCATTATTTTTCTACCAAGACTTTACCATTTTAATCCATATAATCTTACAAATGCAGATAACATAATACCAGTCTGCTGTTTTGTATGAGTTGCTGCTTCCTCCAGTGTTATTTTCCCTGCTAAAAATAAATGCTCTTCCTCCAAACTTCTGATATGTTTTATCGCCACCTTCTACAAGCAACAATTCTGGATTACACAGTAACTTCATACTTCTCATATGAAATGCTGGAAGTTGCAGGATGCAGTAAAACTACCATGCAAATTTTTTTGCCAGGCTTCTTAGAAGATTAGAAAAGGGATATCTTTATAGGTTGACAAAAGGGAAGAGACATACAAGTCTGAGTTCAATTAGCAAAATACATAGAGAATTGTAAATAGACCAAATCTGAAAGACACGAGGGCAAGACTTGGCTCACTGTATCAAAGTTTCCATTCCTCTCCCCAGCTTGCTGTAAACACTCATATCTGTGACAGTAGTTCTTGTTGACTCACTCTTTCTACACCTTTTAGGTATTTCTAAGTCACCCTGGTATTCAAGCACTGAAAACAGATATACATATGGAATTTTTGTTGTCATCTCCATGACTATAACCATCATTCTGTCCCAGATAAATCAGACATTAAGCAGCACTTGTAGATGCAAAGGAGCGTGTTCTTGTGCCCAGAGAAAACTTCTCTTCTTGCTGTACCTCCATGGATGTACAGCGAGACGGTGAAACCAGCCATATTTTGCACATTGGGGTATTTGGCTATAAACCAAAGCATGCACACTTATATTAGAACAAGAATGTTGGGTTTATTCAAAAACTGAGAGGCTGGGGGTACATTCACAACCCTGTGGATCCTGATTGTGCTTTTGCAACACTACCAAAAAGTCCTACTTCCGCAGAAAACCCAGAGAAGGGACCTCTCTGAAGGGCACAGTACTAGATGCTGGCAATCAAAGCTAGGAAACGAGATCCAGAAAAAGCATTGCAGTGCAGATGTCCTCCTGGTAGCAGCTTCCCAGGTGACTTTAAGCCACATGCCTAGTGCCAGGCAGAGAGCGCACCAAGTACTGGGGCTCACAGCAGGCAGCCTGTTTAGCACCCACAACCATGCACAGCACGGTCAGGACACTCCTCTTCACACACAGCTCTGCAAACGCACTGCAGTCCTGACCTCCAACTCTGCTTATTGTGGTTGTGAATGTTTCTTGAACAGCCACTGCCAGAATTGTCAAAATGAATGAAATTGAGAGAAAATAGACCCACAGAGAAAAAGACTCGATTATTTTTTATTTGTGACTCAAAATGAGGATATACACCTTTCTACTTTTAAAATCTGTCAAATAAAGTCCTTTTTAAATGATGCAGATCATTCACAATCAGAGATGAATTTTAAAGCCAGCCACCTGTCTCCAACTTGTGTCAGTATGTCTGAAGAAATGCTCTCGATCGCCTTTGGTATTCAAAGAGTTAGAAATAGAAGTTCACAAGTAAGATATTGTTCCTGTCTTTCCCTTCACTACCCAGACTGCTTTCTGATCTTCCTTTTGTCCTCAATCCGTTCCTTATCCCTTTCACCTCTCTTTCTCACTCTCACTCCGTCCTCCCCTTGATCCATCAGACACTGCCAAGCTATCTGACACCTATGCCTTAAAGTAATTTTGGACAGAAGCAAAATGCCCTAGAATCCTTAGTAATCCTCTTCAGATCCATGTACTGAGCCCTGGTTTGGCTCTTTTATAGCCACAAACAGTCTTTCACCGATTTAGCCTGGAAACTGAAAGCTGTTTCAGTAACAGAGGAAGGACAACAAGTCCTGAAAGAAAATGAACCTGCTCAGAAGAGGAGGGGTGTGTGTGCATGGGCATGGAATATTTTCTTTTCAGTGTTAGCATTAAAATAAGCTATAATGAATGATCTAATCAATAAATGAAAGTTAAAGAACTCTGACAGTAAGAGGTAAACGGGGAGACTGAGTTCACGCGGGAAGGATATGTCCTTTTGTTGCAGTGTGTACACTCTGTGTCCTGGTACAAGACAATGGTTTATAAACAGTGGTGGTTTTGTGAATAACTGAAACAGCTACAGCGTTCTGCAAGCCCACAGAAAAATGTCTTTCACCCCTTATCATTCCCTATTGAGTCAAAGTGTAGTTTTTGACATGCCAGAGTGGGATTTTTCTCTGTCCTTTTCCAGTATAACTAAATCGAAAGCCATATGGAATTCAGAGAGGTAAATAAAAAATAAAACACAAAAATCAATAGACTACTGCCAAAACCCTGTGGATCGTACTAAAGTCAGAGTTAAATTACCTTTCATGACTAAGCAAGAATCTAGAAAAACTGAAAGGACTACTTGTACCACACTGAGTTACAGAGCTGCTCTCCCCCAGGCTCGGGGTGTACCAGCACCCCCACCTTCCAATGCAAAAGGTAGATTTCAGTGACAGGCTGGGGCTCCTAAAGCTATCTTATCTTTGAGAGGAAAAATACTTTACAAAATTACATTTCTCCATGTGGGAATGTAATGTAACAGATCCTTCCCTTTGCAGTCAAATATAAGGCCTTGCCTCTCTCCAGTCTTTTCACAGAATCATTTAAGTTGGAACCCACCAGCCCCCTCCCTGCCATGAGACAAGCCTTCCTAGCAAAACACCACAGTGGGATACATCTAGGAAACATAACATGTTAGGAAAGGCAATAAAGGATTATCTTTAAATTATTAGTACTTGTACTGAAAGGATGTGGGGATTTTTGGAAGGGAGAGTAAAGGATGAAAGAGAAGGAAGAGGAGGCAACTGAAAAGTCACATATTGCTTCTTTCTACCAAGGCCCATTAGACTTTGGCAAGTAGTGGGAAATGGAAGCAGATACTCTGCATGGACTATCACAGAGTAAGGGTTTAATTTTTCCTCAGCTCTGCCTTGCTGTTCCCATGGTAAATCCCCAGGTACTGTGGATGTCAGAAGACTTGTGTCAGACTTACTCATAAGAGAGAGTAGAAGTTTTAGTAAATACAGTCAGATGAACTAATTCCTGACATGTCTATCTGCTGATAATATTAGATTTAAATTTCTGCAAGTTAAAACCAGAAACTCTTCCATTCTGTTCAACACAAGTGATCAGGGACTTCTAAACCTACTAACTGATATTTCTCTGCATCAAAACAAGCAAAAAAATAAAGTGATACTGTACAAGACTTCTTTTTAAGAAAGAAAAAAATCTTCACTGAAAGAAGTGGAATGTACCTGCTAAGAGCTACAGTACAGACATGGCCAGCCCTTCTCCTTCCCTTAAAGGAGCAATTTACAACACTGAGAGGACGTAAGTCAGGGGATCAAACACAAGAGAAGTTTAAAAGCAGGTTTTGGCTGCAGTAGTGATGCAACATAATGGGGGCAAGAACAACTTAATGCCACACAAATCCATTTTTCTGGTAGGGCCAGAAGGCTCTGAGGCAGCCTGACAGCTGATTCCACCTCTCTGGGATGTCAGTAGGCAATGCTCTTTAGAAAAGCACAGCCTAGACTTAAGAAGCTTTACTTGCTCTTACCGCCTCATGATGAGTTGCAGTATGTGCCACATCAAGAGGCAAAGACTTTCAGCGCTGCCATGCCCATTGCACCTAGCACTAAGCTCCAGAAACAGACTGTTTCTGGGTTCTTTTCTGAAAATCCTGCTTCTAAGATTCATTTTTGCTTACAAAAAATGGGAATAGACAGGGACCTGGGCAACATAAGCTTAGAAAATTAAGGTTAAATAAAAGCACACTACTACAAAATGATCAGCACAAAAGTCATGAGATCAGACATGTTCCTGATTTTAGAAATAATTTTTTTTGACTGCTTGTCTGACAATAACATTTTTTTGAGAACCTAACATGAAGTAAATAATTTTCTGTTCATATCTGTATGGTCCCTTATAATTACAGAGAAAAGTTTAAGAAGAAAAGAGTATATGAACTTCTGTTTTACTTTGCCAAAAAAAGTCATTGCCAAGCAGGAACTCAACCATAACTTTTGTGGATGGATGACTTCAAAACACATTTGCTTAGTCTTCTTTATAATAGTCATTAGCATTTTTCCACTACTGTAACAAGGTAATATTTTTAGTCACAACAACTCTAGATATCTGCCAGTATTAATGACACATAGGTGCTTCATTTACAAAGGTCAGTGCTGTGCGATACCCCAAAAAAAGAAATCACTGGTTTAGCTCTTGCTCAAAATCTGCTCAGTAAAATGCACAGGAAATATCCAAAATCTTTTGCATACTCTTTTCTTAAAAAGGGATTTAGCCTCACACACTTTGTCCACAACAGCAGCAGATTCACCACAAAGCAACAACAAAATTGATACCTATAATCTGTATTTTCAGATTGTATTGATATACCAGCAAGCAACCATTAACAATTCAGTTTACTAATTTCTTACTCATCTTCTACCTTAGTCAGAAATTAAAGCTTCAACCTTTCTCAGTCACNGCCTGTGCCAGTGATCTGTCACCCTCACAGTGAAAAGGTTTCTCCTTATATTTAGATGGAACTTTCTATGTTCCAGTTTGGAACCATTGCCCCTTGTCCTATCACTGGCCATCACTGAGAAGAGCCTGACTCCATCCTCCTGACACTCACCCTTTACATACTTATAAATGTTAATGAGGTCACCCCTCAGTCTCATCTTCTCCAAGCTAAAGAGACTCAACTCCCTCAGCCTGTCCTCATAAGGAAGATGTTCCATTCCCTTAATCATCTTGGTGGCCCTGCGCTGAACTCTTTCAAGGAGTTCTATGTCCTTCTGGAACTGAGGGGCCCAGAACTGGACACAATACTCCAGGTGAGGTCTCACCAGGGCAGAGTAGAGGGGGAGAAGGACCTGTCTTGACATTCTATCCACCCCTCTTCTAATACACCCATCCACTGTTCTTCTATAAAATTCTACTTTTAAAAGGAGCACTTATTTTCTTCTGAGTTTTACGTGGATTTTTATCTTTTACTTAAGGCTTTTATCTTTAATATAGTTGTAACATACACCACTTTTCGCCCTATTTTCACATTTTCATTCTGTAACTCCTTTTTTTTCCTAAGTATCATCCTTCAAAAGCAAATTTTTAGACAAATGCATGAAATCTAACAAAGTTTTATGATATAATACAAAGTTAGAAAGATCATTGTGTCCAACCTTTTTTGGCAAAAGCACTATCTGGACAAGATGGCCTAGCTCCAAAACTTAAGAATGTCCAGTGTTGGGGAATCCACCACTTCCCTGGGGAGGTTATTCCAGTGGCTGATTATTTCAGTTTTTCATCTGGTATGTGACGTCCTCAAGAGTACCCTGCATCTATTGCCCCTTGTCATTTCCATACGACTTAGTGCTAAAAAGGGAGTCTCCATCTTAAAGGACAGCTACCCTTTAAGTACAGGAACATGGTAACAAGGTCTCCCCTAAACCTTCTTTCCTCAAGACTAAACAAACTCAACTCTGTCAGCCTTTCCTCATAGAGCAAGCTTCCCAGTCCTTTGATATCTTTGTGACACTCCTCTGGAACCTGATGCCCTCCAGCCTGTCTATACTTTTGAGTAGAGGAGACCAAAACAGTATTCCAGCTGTGGCCTGACAAACACTGTAGGATAATGACTTTATCTCTGCTGGCAATGCCCTTCTTGATGCAACCCTAGCATCCTGTTGACTTTCTTTGTCATAGCAGCACACTGTTCACTCATATTGAGCTTCCTGTCCACCAGGACCCCCAGGCCCCTTTCCACAGAACTTCTCTCCAGACAGGTAGATACTCCTGAATTATGTCTTTTTCCAGAGGCAAGACCTGAAGTTCTTACTGAACTTCACAAGGCTCTTGTTAGCCCACTCTTCTAGTCTATCCAGGCCCTTCTACCTAAGATCCAGGTTTTAATTAACAAATGCAATTAACAGATATACCTGTATTATATGTGATCTAAGACAACTGCCACATTGCAAAAAAATCTGTTGCTCATAATGAACCATTATTTAATGCTAATGTATAACTGAAATATTATAAAAAAAAACATGTTATTTAAGCACGTGTAAGATGGCTGAACCTCTTAGCAAAACAACCATCCATCTTCCACTGCTCACATAGCTATGAAAAATAATTGTTCAGGACTTCAATGGCCTTGTCCAGTACAGGAGTTAAGCTGATTTTTGCTGAATCAGGGTTTTAGTTCTAAATGACAACAATTTTTTTCTTTCCACATTTCAGATTTCCAGTCTCAAAAAAAGAAGGCAAAAAAGGAAAAAAAGATGGGGGAGGCAGTTTGTTTACCTGTTCAGAAACACAGGAATAGTAGAACTTCTATCAGTGAATTAAAAAAAGAATAATGAAAAGAAAAAGAGGGCATGGAAGGGAGGATGAGATCTTCTTTTAGCAGAAATTTCCAGCAGGGTTACTCTGCTTAAGAACCATTAGTTGTTAAAAAAAATAAAATTAAAATGCATAATTTCCATACTGAAGAAAAGCCAACTATTAGAATAGCACCAAAGTTATACACATTTTTAGTTGGCACAACACTGTCATTAGAAAACCAGCTTCCACATTAATGTATCACTAGAAGGACAGGTATCTCTATGTAAGTTGTATGTACACTTACATCCACACTTTTCATTCCAACTACAACTAAACATATGTACATTTGCATTCTTGTCTTTTGTCCTTTTCATCCTCCTTTTCCTCGGTAGTCCAAACAATCAAGAATTGCACATTTCATCTGTTGCCAGTGCCTCAATAATTATGATTGAGCTATAAAGGAAATTATACACTCTGCGGATGATTAAATCAGCCTAAACATTCTACTCTCATGATTCATTGTGGCATGAATGAAGACACTATATTCTTAGCCTTATATCTGTCCTGCTAATTTTCCTTAGTTTCATTNTTTTTTTTTTTTTTTGCCTGGTATCTTTGACCCTTCTTTTGCTTTTCCCCATCATCTGTCTCTCTCTTTTTTTCTTCTAATTAGCCCACATCTTTTTTTCTGTCCTTTTTGCTCCAGGTATACTTCTGTCCCTGCTCTCACCTCTTTTCCACATTATCTCTTTCTAAGCACAATACCAATGCCACATTTTTTTCCCTTTCTGATTTGTGAAAGTGTTTCTTTCCTCTGTCCCTGCCCAGGCTTCCTACCCCCTGCCTAAGCTTTTCCTTTCTCCTCTATTATGAGGTATGGTCTCTTATATTTCTAGCTCTAAAGTTCACTAAGCTTTTGGGAAGAGAAAACTACAGCTGTGGTGAAACAACATAGGTTTGTCCAAAACTACTGCTGGCAATTCAATTCAGTTATTAGCTTTGTTCTTAAGTAATAGCATAATTTCCCTAATTATTAGAAATGTAGAAATTAAATATAAGTTTAAAAATCCCCAACAAACAACAGCAAGACAAATCCCTCGAGGAAGTGTATTTGCAGAAATAAATTTTCCAGGAGTTTCAGAGACTGCCTATGCTGTATGGTAGCATTTTAGATGATTATATCACTGTAAAGCTCAACAGAAATGTCTACAACTAAGTGATTTAGTTTGAAGTACCTCTACTTACAACAAAACTGCACTAACAGAATCCAGATGAAGATCTAGTTCTTCAAAAATATAGTTGTATATTACACCAGGGCTGTAACCATACACCCTCTACATCTATTCAGTTCAGCTTTTCTGACACCTATTATTTCAAATCCACACAACTTTTATTATATTATTTTGTTTGTGGTACTACATAAAGTGTAAGATGTCTGAGGAAAGGGATACTCAATTTGCAGTCATATGCAAAGACCTTAGATAAAGGCACACTGTGTAAAAAATACTGTAATAGTCTATTCGGTCTCATAGTTTGTGCTGAAGTGTGCTGCATTAAGGCTGTTGTAACATTATCAGTACTTATATTCTTTTGTAAACCAAAATTACACACCTGCACAATGCTTCATACAAACCACCCTCTTTTTCAAGACAACTCTTGAAACTAAACATAGGCACTTGTATAAACTTTTACTGATTTGGGTCCAATGTTTTATCACAGTCTTCTCATTTCTATTTTATAAGCATGTTCCCATTTCTACTCCCATATTGAGAACATTATCTTCTATCTATGCATCTTTTCAGCAGAAACACCCTTAACTGCTACCTTAACTGCTATTGCCTTATATCTTGCTGCAAAACAACAGGGAAATTCTTCTGGAAAGTTAAGTAATCATAAATTACTATTAATGTGTTCTTTAAATGTTGCCTTTAGCTTTCTTTTTGTTTTGCCTGAGGGAGGAAGTCAGAAATAGGCCTTTGTAAAACAATCTATTAAATCCAACAGAGTTTTCACAATTTAGTATCTTTTTCCTTATTTTCTTAACTAAAAATACAATAGTAGGCAATATTTCCAGAGCTAGGTATTCATATATCCAAAGAGAAGTGGACAGTTCTGAGAAATATTAAATACCTAAGGAAATTTTAATGGTCAACATGGAGTGCATTGAAAAGAGGCTAGCAGTTCCTAAGGCATAAAAGGTTTTGGGCATCTAACTGTAGTCATTTAATGTTGGAAATTTTGAGATGCAGAAATTATGGCAAACATACAGAGAAGACATACCTGTGTATAAATATAATAATGACTGCACAGAAAACATTACAGTCAATTTATGGTCTGCCACTCTTCGTATTTAGTAGAAACATACTTGACCGAAGTTCAAAAGAGCTGAACTGCAGAACGCGTGAAAGAATGAAGAATCCAGGCTTTACAAAAAAAAAAAAAAGCATAAGCCAGCACAGCATTAAAGAATTACATCTTACCTGCAAATTCTGTTAAAGACTGAGATGCAAAAACATAATAAGTATGACAGCTTCCGTACGCTGGATGAGGTTTTGCATTCGCACCCATAAATTAGAAGCTGAACCTGAAGTGTCACATCACTGTAGTCCAGTTGGTGCAATTCTACAACCAACTTTAGAAAAACTATTAGCACAAGCTTTAAAAAAAAATTATATTCCATTCACTGCCCCTATATATTTTAGAGTCACTTTAAGATAAATAGTGCTGTGATAAGAGGAAAAAAAAAGCATTAGTACTAGCATTTCTGCAAAACTATTCTATTCTGAAAAGTTCTGCAGAAATTACGCTATGCCAGTGATATTTAATTGTAACATAAAAATTAAACACCATTTACTTGATATAAAATTGGGATAGTATGTAAATTAAGTAAGTTTCAATTCATGTCTTCTTACTCACATCTGCTGGCAGTTTAAATAGTTTTAGTGTCATTAATTGTTATAAAAGTGCAAGATTTGCTGTATGCTTGCCACTTAGGACCAAAGGCACAAAAGTCTAATTGAACTAAGTAATTAGTAATTTGTCATTTCCTATTGTCAGCAATTACTTTCCATTAGAAATCCTCACTGAAAATTCTAATTTGAAGTGAGGTTTGCATTTTATTGCTGTCCATCCAAATTAGTTTTAAATTGACAGCTACATTTTCATTTAAAAATTTAAAGATATTAAATATGCTTGAAGACACTGAGGCATGTTCTACCCCATGCGTAGTTGTGATAACATATCTGAACTGAAAAGAACGAGAAGGAAAATCCAAAAATACTTCCTTCTTCTCTTCACTTATCCAGCATATACCAGCATTACATAGTAGGCCACATCACACTCTTGCTCATGCGAATAGTCCCCTTAATTGTCAATTTAAATGGGTAACACAAACAGAGTGTGACATGCAAAATTATATAAGGATTCGTTGGATTTCTTACTCGCTTTTACTCAGGGAACAAGAAACAGGCATTGAAACTGCAGGTGTAACGGGAATAAACTGTGTATTTTCATGCCCTGTCCTAAAGGCTTTTCCTCTTGGCTTTGCTGCAAGACCAATTTTTCTTTTGTTATTTTTCAGACTTTTTAAAGCAATCGGCACTGTCCAGTTGCGAGTGTTCGGCATGCAGCATGAGGCAGCACCTGGGAAGGCAGGAGTGCTGCAGGTTCCTCACACACAGGGCTGATAAGTTGTGAGGAAGTAGAGATGTATAATTAAGACATGTCAAATTGGTATGTACCATCATTTCAGGATTCATAACATGAAACTGCCTAGCAAGCAGCAACTTAGTGCCTGGTAAAATGCTTCTGCTGCCCAGTCCAACCCAGTCCTGAAACTAGGGGAAAACTTGGTGTCCCAAATGGCAAAGGAGTTCAACTTAACACTACCAACAGAAAGGCAAAAATAGTGATGGTATGATTTTCTCATTGTCTGAAAACTATTTTGCATATTACAAATCTGAAAGTAAAGAGCACAGGGGTTTGCTATTTTTAATGTAAAAAAAGCTCAATGGTAAAGCTGACATTTTAGCAGAGATTCATACTAGATGCGTTCAGAAGATACCAGCTGCATATCAGTTGCTATTCACTTGTAAGCCTCTCAAAAAACCCTCATGTACAGAAGGTAAAGCCTATATGATGAGTTTTTGCAATAAAATGTGAGGAGGGAATTTGATGTATACAGAGTTGGCCATGTGTAAGTTATATTTTAGTGTATTAAATGACAGAAAACTATTAAGACCGGGAGACAACAGAATTGCACAATTGTATGCCTAACAGTGGAACAGTTATTACAGGTAGTATGAAGCACATTTGCACTTCAACTGTAGTTCTACAGTATACTGCCGTCTTTTTCTTCCTTAATTTATGTGATACAATAATTAACCTTTAAATCTAGCAATGGTGATGAATTTCCCTTAAGTAGTTATTCTAGATTCATATTTCCTGAAAGCACACATCTTTCACTGAAACTCTCTCTGATAACCAGTTAATACACATCACAGATCACTAGCACTCTATATTAAGCACACATTGATTACTGTTAACTTAGAACATAATTCCCATTAAGAAACACATCCACGTGCTTACAAAAAGCTTGTCACAATTCTATAAAAAAAAAAGTGAAGGATTCTAATGATTTATCACTAATAAATAACAGGCATTGTCTACGATACTTTCATAGCTGAAGTACACTGTAAAGGATAGTCTCTCCAACAGTAATATAGGCCTCTTTTCTTAAACTGATGTAAGCACTACATTTCCTAGAAACAGATCTGTTTCCTATTCAGGGTAAAGGAGAAAAAAAACAAACCTAAGAGGGTACAAAGGAAAATAGAAGGGGAAAAGGTCAACTGGACTCTCAGCACAAGTCCACTGGACTGGCAGAAACCTCATTCCCCTACCCTGCCCCCACTACCCTGCTCCCCATACACACACACATATCTCCCAATGCAATCAGTTTTACTTCATACTGTATTGGTAGGAGCTGATTATAATTAGATGTTTGATATGTATTAAAGAAAAAACTGATCTCCAAATGCATAGACTGCTTCCTAATCATGTGTTTCCTAATTCCATGGGGTGTTCAAAGCTAGGGTTTTGAGGTATTTTCAGAATAATAAAGATAGCAGGTACATTGCAAACCATTATTCTGCCATTTCTGCAGCTGTGTTTAATTGCCAATAAGGCACTGAACAAAACAGAGAATTAAATTAAAAGTTCAATAAACACCAATCAATATTCTTGTAAATACCAAGTCTATAAAATGATCTTCTCTTTAAATGTAGTTATACTACAGGTACCACGTAGATGATCCACATTTGAATTTCATATGTTGCTTGAAAGTCTGGTTAATTTTATATCTTTTTTTTTCCCCCAGGAAAAAAACCCAAACATTTTGAATCTAGGAATGCTGTCAAATTAAGATTATAAACCTGCCTTTATTCTTAAACTGTTGCTGTCTTCTGATTTTGCATCAGCTCATGATCAGCTGAATAAAGAAGTCATCTTCTGTCTAACATGTAAATAAATCATCAGCTTCAGTTACTTTACCACTAGCTGTTTGTCATTCAGAAAAATAATGGTTAATCAATGACTAATCAATGAAGATGTGTAACGTATTAGTTTGCAGTCCTTCATCATCCTATTTTCCTCAATTGCCTGGGGGTTTGTGTTCAGTACTTACAGAATCGATTACAATTGTGAGTGATCATTCAGCTCATGTTGAGAGCTGTCAGCTGTGCTTTCTGCTAGGAGTTTTTACCCTCCTGTTTAATGCGAGATGCTAATATTTAGCTGCATCTGACAAGCTAGATACCATAGCAGAAAATTTTATAAGAAGTGCTTAAGTAACTAATTGCAACACTACATGTCACTTGATGAAACTAAACTTTTCCTGACTTCACAATAATCATAAGCATTACTGGCTTGCTGTGGAAAATTAAAGGAAAATAGCTGTCTGCTTGAGTCTGATCATGCCTGCAGGGAAGGTCTAAGAAAGGCAACTGACAATGATGCCTTTGTGCATAACTGCAGGGGGAAATCAGATAATTCTTCAATTTTCATATAAACTGACATTTTTCACTATGTGACATTTGTGTGCGCGCTCAATTTCCTACCAGAGCCACTAGAAAAGTTGGACCCACAGACTTTTCATACACGACAACATAAATGAGTAACAAAGGTTTCTAATATGAAAGTAACGTTTCACTGCTTGACAAGACTGTTTGCTTTGAAGCAGATTTAAGCTTGTCACCAACGTAAGGAGAGAGATTGGCTGTTGTTCCCACACACACGACAAATATATTACTACCAATGTATAGGTTTATTCACTTTAATTATTGTTTTCATACTTCTCTTAGAAAATGCATGTCAGTGGTAGTCATAGGGTGTGATGGTGGAAACTAATAATTGTTAATGTATTTCATTAAATATTTAGAACTGAGCAGTATTGATTAAAACGGTAATGTGTAGGTGCACACTTCCAGCAGTTTTAGCTCCAACAGCTCCCTCTTGTGATTGAAGTATCAAAGCTCCCTTGCCTACACGGCTGCATTTGGATGTCACGCTAAACTAACCGGCACTCTTTCCAATATTAAGAAAGAGGGGAGAGAGAAGTTGCCTTAACAAAGAAATCATGCTAATACATATTTTAAACTTAAAATGTCGCAATGTAATCCAATAAGCAAGGTTAATATCCAAATTTAATCTAGAAAAACGAAAAGCATCATTTCTCCATTAAGGAATGTAATTCACCTAAGAATTATTTTAATAATGTAGGAGTTTCTTCAGTCACCTTATTTTTCGCTGATGCAATAGAAAGGGCAGATAGTAATAGATTTCAGGAAATCTTTTTTTGGCACTTTCCTACCAGAGTGGCTAAAAAGCACACTGATGCCCACAGTACTGAAAAGCATCGGTGCCTGGTTTTTATACGGTGTGCAGAGACAGTCCAAATACATCCTCTAACTCAAAACAATAAATGACCTATTAAAAATAGCTAGAAAGTAATATTATTATCTTGCTACAGAGAACAACATTCCCAGCATTAACTGTTATTTTATTTCTATGCTTTTGCTCCTCATCTGCATTAGAAAAAAATTACCTTTTGCAAAAGAACAGATAATCAGAATGTTTTTGGTTTACATACAGTCAAATTGATAGAAACCACTAATTTCTAATGTGATCACATGATAGAATATTTAGTATTACTGCATATAGCAAAAATAAAACCAATTATCTGTTCATTACAAAACTAAATGTAGATAAGATTTACTAGACAAATATGTAAGGCGTATAATTTATGTCTAACCATCTCCCTAAGAGTAAGTATTGCAAAGGAGTAAAACTTCACATATCTATGTAATTTCATTGTACACAACAGTTGTAAAAGCATGACAACAATCATTATATTTAGCCTCTGTTTTGGAAGAAACTGGTGTTTTAATTTAAGATTGCTTGGCTAAACTGCCCCCAAGGATCTGAATAAACTTCCTACTGGTAGCTTGGTTGTTTATCCCCCTAAAGCTTCCTATAGTACACAGAAATATTTAGACATGGTCAATTCATTTTAACAACATCTTGAACACCCACCCAGCTCCCAGCGCTTGGAATGACAACACAAATAATTGCTCTGAAATCACAAAGTAAAGGAAACAACACTTTAAATCATTCATGGCATTTTTAGTGCAATCTCCTCTTGTTTCTCATTTCTTAAGTTCCTGCCAAAGACTCAAACAACACAAAAAGGCAAAACAGATCCATTCCCTCTTAGTTATTCGGTGTCTATGGAATAGCCGTATTTCATTGGATCAGTTAAGAACAAAAATATCTGTCTGCTTATATCAAGTACATACTCTGAACTACCTTGCTTCATCAGCTGACACTTTTCCTTTTGGTCTGGAAGGTCCCAGATCATGGTAATGCTATTATCAAGAACAGCCAGAGCATGGTGAACACGTGTGACTAAAATCTTCTCATTTATGACTTTGCAAGACAAATTGCGCTCTGACATTTCATGAAAATGCATTTCTAATATACATCTCTTGAATGAAATTGCTAGTCTTCCTGTTTATACATTTACACCAAAGCATCTAAGCAATCACATTACAGAAAAATGACAAAAGCGCTAATTTTATCCAAACAACTGATAAGAAAATTCTTATAAACTATTATATGACTGCTGATACACAGAACATTTTTCTTTTTTCTTCTTTTTTTTTTTAAGATATAATCATCAAAACAATGACAAATGAAAGACTCAGAAAAGGTTATGACTTGACAAAGCAACATTTTTAAAACTTGGACACCAATCAAATTGATATAAGTATCAGTGATGCAACACTTTCTGACACTAAAGTCTTTACCACTGTCTAAAATATATAGAATAGCCTATTGTGATTGCTTAATGTCAACTTTTGTTCATAAGCTCTTTCATAAAAGTGAAACAGGGAAAAATGATTTAAAGCAGTTCAATTTGTCTATTTACCTTAATCTTTAACTATTCCCATATGTCTTAGCTACATGATGTATGACTTGCCATAAACCAATTTTTCAAAGATATACAAGACAGAAAAAAGTCAGGCTCCTAACCTTTTATGCACTGACTTTCATAGACAGCTGGCAAAACAAAACACTTCTAGGCTTCAGGAAAAGCTAAAAGGTTATTTTGCTCTCTTTCTTTTACAAAATATTTGCATCTGTTAAAAAAGATACAGTTGAAATATTTCATCATGGCAAATGATCTCAAAGGAGAAAGGTTTTTAAAATTTTGAATTAAACAAAAAAGTTGGTGGCTGCTATCTTAATTGAAAAATTGGACTTCCATTTGGGAAGCAAACACAGGATTTGTGTGCTTTTTTCTGAAAAACAGCCTATGACATGAATCCCGACATTGAAAATCGCAAGTGGTGTAATCTCACTTTATGGTCACATGCATAACTCAAGGCACTTAGTCTAATGACTATTTTTCTAAGTATTTAGTAGTAACACTCATTTCAGTATGCATCAGTCTGAAGCACAGGGCAATGCAGTGCACACTTTTGCTTTAGTTAGCAAGACCTTCAGTGGCAATTCAGAAAATAAGAAACATGCTGCAGAATAAAAGCATCTGACTTACCTGAAATGGCTGTTAGGCTGGAGCCAAGCAGTGCTGTGTAACTTAGCAAAAAGTTTTTGTTCCATCCAAGAACTCCCAGCATAGGATCCATTTAGGCATTGGGAGTAGGCACAGTACCAGGTAGGATTATTCAGAAATTTACTGCTTCCACTCTAAAAAAAAATAATAAAGTAAATAAAAAAAATAAATATGCATAGACAGAACCAGGTTTAGTTTTCTTTTATAAAATAAAAATAATTTATCCATCCATGTACTGAGGTAAACCAAGTAAGAAATATAATTTTCAATTTATAGTAAAAAGTGGCATTCGAATTCTTTGTTTCAATTTGAATTATTTAAATAAAATTCTACATTAAAGAACAGTCATAAACTTTGTAAATCAAGACAGCTTCTCAAATCAAAAGAAGCAGTAGCTTTTCACTAAGTCTGGCAATATACAAATTGTCTGTAATTTGGTATTCCTAGGAATTTAAAAAAAAAATATTTGCTGTTGGAGACAGTGCAGGTAGAGATTTTATGACAACGGGAAGGGAGGTGGAAGCTGTGTGTTAAAGTAAAGACTGTATTTTCACAAACTTCATTATCATAAAAATGTTTGTGCTAAAAAAAAACATCAAGATAGCACATATAACAAAGAGGGGAAAAATAAAAACCTCCTCAAACTTACAACTTTACAGAAAGAAAAATAGTTTTAATCCGGTTTTTTGGTTTTGGGTTTTTGTTTTTGTTTTTTTTTTGTTGTTGTTTTGGTTTGGTTTGGTTTTTTTTGAATCCTAGAGTTAAAATGACTGGTTTTTAAACTTCAAGTAAGCTTGAGAAACTGACTGCAGATCATGGATACAATGTAGGGTCAATGCTGTATTGAATTTCTAGACCATTTTCAAACTACCTTCTGGCAATGGAAGCATTTTGACCACTGACACTCCCTATGGGTATATCTGACTATCCTGGTACAATGCACCATTCCCCATTATTGAATCTACAACAAACTGCTGTAGGTTATTCATTGATTGAGTGTTTAAGTGTATTCTTTGGGAGCAAAAAGAGAAAGGAATCTAAACAATCACGCACACAAAATCAGCAGAATTCTTCACTCTGAGATGGTTTTCAGTTTCAGCACTTAATTATCTGTATTCTTTGATAAAATCTCTGTCACTTTAAATAAAGGTGCACAGGAATTTTGCTTTAAAAAGACACCAAGCTACAACGTGGAGCTGCACATTTTATCTCAAAGAAAAATTAAGCCATCACTGGCCAGTATGACTGCATAGGGACATAAGGTTTAAGCACATCTGCCATACTTTATGCTAACATCTTTATCTATATCAATTACAATATGCACTATCACTGTTAAATAACCAATATAGATGCAGACTGCAGCCCTATAATATTCCTAATGGAGGTTAGAACAGATATTAAGAGCTACATTTTCATAAGCTCAAGCAGTAATTGTGTGTGCTTGTACGCCTGTGCATATCTTCAATCAAGCTGTGTTTTGGTATCACAGGAAAATGATCCTTTTTCCACTTTAACTATGCAAAGAAAGCCTTTCTTTCTCATATACATATATCTGAGTTCATTTTTACAGTTTGTCTGTCACTGTGTACTTATAGGTATTGCCTGAATCAATGGTTTATACAGCAACAGGGAGCTAGAAAAAACAAATAAGATGTTTGAAGCATACTTTGTCATGTTTTTCATTAAATCAAAAGTAGAAATTAGGAAAAGGAGTCATCCTGAGAATATATACGAATTATATGATTTCAGCTTGAAAAAAATATATTTGTATGTGTCACTGCAGTACAAAAGCATAACAGAAAGTTTACATTTCTTAGAGTTAAATCTGTAAAGTTAATTTTACCATAAACCTACAATGCAGCTTTATTACTCCCTCCCATACTGTAACTGCAATATCATTACTTTCTATTTCAAAATGGCATCCAAATGCCAGGAGCACAGGATTTTTCATCACATGAAATTCTTTCCATACACATAATAAAGAGTTGACTGTGGTCCAAAGAGCTGAGTAGTTTGGAGCAAAATACACAACACCACTACATTGGAAATAACATTTTTGCTCCATGAACTGAACTTCAAAATACATTATGATTCTGTTACACTAAAGTTTTGAAAAAGGAGAACCTGCATGTTCTGTGCACAAAGGTGTTGCAGTGTAACTTGAGCTCAGACTCCCTATAAACCACTTTGGTATGCATATTTACAGAAAAGAAAGCATCTGGGTGCAGGTACAGGACTCCACAGATACCACAATTTAAGCATTTTAGCTGCATATGCACTGCAAGACAATACTCTCCTGTGCCTGCTAGCACCCAGGCACATGTGGCTGTGTTCAGACTGCAGGCTGGAGTGAAGTCTTTAGCAAGGTCCCCTTAAAGAGGTCCTCTCAGAGAGAACCTTAAGTTCATAGTCAGCGGAGAAGATTCCATTTCAACAACCAGGGAGTAAGACTGCAAGTTGCACCACGGAGAGCATCTGTTCTGCAACTTGGGCATTCCCAATAGGCTCTTTTGAGCAGACGCTCAAGTGTGTTATTAAAGTGTGGTAAGGTATCAATTTCCTATGCTGTCTGACAAGGTTCAAATCCATACCTCCTCCTACCTCCCCAGGAGGCAGCTCAACCATCTGCCAGTAACCCCAACCTATGCTTTCCCTTCCACTTCAATGGAATCATGCATGCATACTTGATGGCCTAGCATGGGACTGGGCAGATTCATGTTCAGAAACCCAAATCCAACAGTCTCTAGGTACTTGCCTAATTCCATACATGTTCAAAGTTGTGTCCAGTAATGAGATTCAGTTGTGTTCCATTACTGGTAACATGCAAAAATATTAGAGGGCTTTTGTCTGCTCCCTGCTGACACTTAGGAAACATGCAGATTTCCCACAGTACATCTTCTGGCCATGTGCAGATATACTGAATGCTCCAAGACTGTCTTAAACCGTACAAAGTCCCTACATTTTGACACAGGCTACACTTCAGCTGGCAATAGCCCATTCCCAGGGTATCTCAGATACCAGGAGCAGTCTAACAGCATTAGCTTTCTTGAGATGGTATGATTAGCACAGCCAGGGTAGCCACAGCTAACAATACTGTGGGGTTTTTTTTGTTTGGTTGGTTTTTTTGTGGCCTGCAGTTCTAGTATCTTCACATCACACACTGGACTATGGAGATTTACTCTCTTCTTCTGCTTCTCAATACGCCCAGAAACATCTTATTCTTTAGCACAGAACAACCATGTATTCTTTAGCACAAAACACCGGGGAAACTGATTTTATGAACAAGATTTCATGCACTTTGTATGAAACAGTTAATGGGTAAAACACAAATAGTCACTGGAGCAAGAAGCAAAGCACAGCTTTCCCATTCTTAGCAGAGCACCCAGTCAGGAGTCCTGCTCATTCTCTTCAGGCCAACACATCCTCTCTGCAAAGGAGGAGGGGAAGAGCAACCTAGATACTGTATAAGACAGTGAGGCCTCTCACTAGAAAAAAAAAAAATTTAAAAAGATACTGGTTTGAACCTGATATAGGTTCAAGTCTCCACTGGTCTAATCAATGCTCCTTCTGCTGAAGGCCTCATACCAGTGGACAGGAATTCCTTTCAGAAAAGGAATATCCTGGTTTGCTTTTTGTAAAGGAGCAGCTCCAAGGATCAAACACCAAGAGATAACTTAAGGTTATAAATATCACATAGAGGTAGATGTTCAAGCTCTGAAAAATTAATGCAGTGCTTCAGTACTGCTTGTAATCATGATTTCTTATTGACTAATTTAGATGGTCACCTTATGAGTGTCTTCACATAAGAGAGATCTGTAAATCTGATCGTTTATGCTACCAGTGAATCTCTGTCAGTCAGAGAAGCCAAAGTAGAGGTTTAATGTCACAAATGAGGCCCCTAAATATCAGGCATTGCTACATCCAGTGTCATAACAGGTGTACTGTGACCCTTTAAGGGCACACACAAAAAAACAACTAACAGTGTAGGCTGTACAGAAGACTTTGAAGCACTTTAAACTCTCACCTTGAATCTCTTGTGGCTGACTAAATTCATGTTAATTCTGTTCTGCCACAGGTCTTCCTTTGGAAACCTTTGGAAATGAGGGCTTATGTCATCATGGGAATTTTTGTAATACTTCAAAGCAAGGCAATCACAACACCAGATATAGCAACAAGTAAAGTAAAAGTTCAGGGGTTTGGAGAGGGGGGCGGGGTGGAATTGTTTGGTTGTTTTTGTTATAATCAATAAAGTTCTAGGGAACTGGTAACTCTTCTTTCTCCATAAGCTCATCTTGTAAGGTTGAGCTAACAACAGCAGTATTAAAAAAAAAATAAAATAAAAAATCACTTGAGTTTTATATTCTTGTATTTTAGCTATTAGGTGAAGAAAGAGGAATTTCTTCCTCTACATACTAAACACATACAACAAAGCAAGCTATCTTCATAAGGAATTCTTCCTTTGGGACAGATCTCTGTACATTCCCACCTTTAAATAATATTTACGTGGAAAAACTAGGGCATTCAGCACATTTCTGCACAAAAATCTATTATGTTCTATTTTCCATCCTGTGGAAGACATCAAGACTGCGTGTAATCACCTTGTCATTGTTCTATTTCAAGTGGGGTCACAACTTGTGTTTTAAACTACCAAAAGTGCAGCTGAATCATTTGACAGCAGGCATTTCACTCCCCAAGTCAAGCTTGTTGATTTGTTGAAAGAAATCAGCTGTGCTGTAAAATATTTATTTCCAAGTTGTTTTGTTTTAAAGTTAGGGATGACACTATGTATTATTACTTCAAGAGTGCCACATAATAGAAGTCTGAGCCCATTTGGGAGAGCAAGTTGAAATCCAGCAGGGATGCAACAATTCCTATCAAGGCTGCACTGGGAAGAACTTGCAATCAGGAAGTGACGAGGTGTGAGACTGCACACACATTGGATCTCCTCCCTGTTACATCGGTACTACAACACAGTCTTGAAATATATGGTCACTTCCTTTTTTAGTCATAATATATACTTTGTATAGGCAAACACATGTAGCATCCTACGTTACATATTCCAGGCAAACTCTACAGTATACACATCCAATAAGGATATATCATTCTACAACATAGCAAACCAAGAGCAAGCAACTGTTTTATGCCTTCATTCTACCAAATGCCTAGTTACCTACTCCCATTTTTGTTGTTGCACCAAGTAGTCCTCACTGATGGCTGAAAGGAAATTTTTATACCATGGTCCCTCCTTAAGACCATAAGCTTGTCACAGGACATAAAGACTTAACATTTCTAGCGTGTATCACTGCTGAAAATGCTAAAATCATCCCAGGTTTTACCAAGCATGTATTAGTAGGCACTGTTTAAGAAATTTGTGGTAAATTAAAAACAAGTTAAACTTGTATTTCACAAATAGTCACAGTCCATGGTGAGAATAATTACTATTTTGCTTTCCCTTTTTGAGACGAGAAGAATGCATGATATAGAGAAAAGCCTCTGGTGATTACTTAGGCAGGGGTCCAGCCTGACTCCTTAGCACCTGGAAGCTGCACCCCACCTCCTCTTCCCCATTAAGGAAGGCTTCCTCAGTTTTGATTATCATTACTTTTTTTTTCCCCTTTTTCTTTTTAACTATTCTGTAAAATTCTGTACTAAGAAAGTCTGAAGGAACAAATTTTTTAATAATAAAATTATTAAAATTACTATTTCTACTATGAAACCTAAGGCTGAATGGCAGAAACAGACAGGAAAACCTGCAAGAAACCTACTAAATCATAAAATTATCAAGTCCAACTGTTAACCTAATACTATCCAAGTTCACTAACAAAAATGGTGCTACACATGGTTCTCTGTCTGTTGTTCTCTGACAACCATTAAATTTTGCATTTGGGAGACAAGACCTGAGAATTAAGTAAAAGAAAAACCTCAGAGTCCTATACCAGGAAATCTAGAGAGTAAAAACACCTCAGAGACAATCTTTTGAAAGAACTGTGCTCTGATCCACCCCAACAAGAACAATTTCCTTCTTAGGAAGCTATTTGAAGAGAAAAAGTGACAGTTAAAGGGGAAGACTTCTATATTTTTGAACCTTTATTACTTGCAATTAGTAGATTTTCTGGGCACAAGTCTTAACAATAAGACTCTTTTTTATATTAAATGTTTGTTGGTCTGGCACCTCAACAGATTCAAAAGGATTAAAATAGAAACAATACAAGCATATATATCTTCAAGTGCTATGAGATACTAAAGGAGAAAAAGTAATTTTAGAAGATAGATTATGGCACCTGAATACAATAAAGGGACTTCTGAAGGTGCAGCATTTCATTTGTATAGAGTATAAATGAAGTGAGTACATTTTGGTGGGTTTGCTTTTGGTTTTGGGTTTTTTTTTTTACATCACAGCTACAAAATAACTGTTGATCTACAACAGCTGGAAAAAATTAGTTATTGACACATCAGTTTAGAAAAGGCTTAATACAAAAGGACAAGGAAAGGGTTGCATGTTTAACATTAGCATAACAGAGTGTCACTCACTGCAGATATAATTACCTAATATGCATATTTGAAAGTTGTCTGAAAATAATCACTGATGACTTATTGTAGTTACTGAAAAATTAGCAGCTCCAGCTGCTAAGGACACTAGAGACTGGCAGAGGCAATGCTTTCTACTGTCAAAATGCAGAGAGCAGCTGAGGAGAATATAGGCAAGTTTGAGTTAACTAATGTAGCATTATTGCTAATGTATCTGGCAGAGATGGTGTGTAAATAGTTCTAATGGTGGATAACAGCCAGGAATAACACCTGGTAGATTCTGGAGAACTTCATCTTCTTCCTTCTTATAATTCTGCTACTTCCACATCAGAAATAGAACCACCTAAATATGTGCAACATGGCAGAGAATCCAGAAGGGAAATAAAAGGCTACCTAACTATTGCTCACAAAACTGACCCTTTATTAACCTACAAGAAACTAGTCAAAATAGATTTTACCCATAGCCAGCTGAATGCACAAGGTGGGCAAGGATGCCTGTGATTGATAAAACATACAGTACTTGGAAGCCCTGGAGCAGAAAGGCTAGTCCAGGAGACGGAGACATAAAGGCTTAATAAAACCAAAATCCATACAACAACTCAGCTCCTCTCCTCCCCTCACCCCCAAAACAAAAACCCAAAACCCCACACTACCAGAACACAAGCTCCTCCAAGGATGACAGCTGTATAAAATTCATCCCGTGACTCTGTGGGAAACCGCCCTGCCTATGACATATGTGTGTTTCTGTCACAGAGGTACCTGATGCATAAGCACCACCAGTCACCAAATCAGCTTGGTTAAGGACAAAAGCCAAAATAAAAGTCAGCAAAAGCTATTTTAGTCTCCCCCAAAAATACTTGGGTACCTCTGCACTGATATCAGCTAAAAATCACTGAAAACTAAACACAAGTATGAAATTATATAAATGCCGCTAAGGAACAAAGACAAGTTTAGTTATGTTTGGCTGCTTGGTTCAAATATTTCTTCCAGACACCAGATAACACAATTCAGAACTCAGGCAGTTTAGATTGTTATTATATTTACCCCACATAAATAGCTGCAAAGATTTTACTTGGACTACAGAAATGGAAGTTACAACATTTTATTCTTGCCTGTTGTTTTCACTACCTAAATCCTCAAATGCCAAAGCCACAAGAGGATGCCCACAGTCACTATAGGGTTGTCTTGTCCTCCTTTCCACTGCCCAGGATATGCACTTATCCATATTAGTATTACAGAAGCGAGCAAGGGTTGCATGACACAGTCTTACCTTATTTTTAACAAATATAGCATAAATGAGGTCATCTCCTCTGTAACATGGAGACTGAGCATGGAGAAAAGCCCATTTGTTTTCCTTAATTCAGGAAATGAAATTGATGCCCTTTCTATTCCACCATTCTCCAGCAAAAGAGAACCCAGAAGGGAAGAATAATAAATTTGCAAACCAGATTACAAGTGCTTGATATCTTATGGATCTGAGATAGACACTGTCACTTAGGAAAAGAAAAAAAAATTGCTTATGAGTGATCTACTACACAGCAGGACTTTGGTTGTGGTTACCTGCAACCTGCTCCCTGACAGCTGCTCATCCATCCTGGTCTCACTGAGTCTCTGAGCAGAAGGAAACGACGTTCTGAATGCTTTCAGCTAAAACTAAACTGCTCTTAACAAAATGGGTGGACATCAAGCATCTAGCCCTACTAAAACATACGTGAGAGTGACTTGTCTCCTTCAAATGCTGTTTAAAGTACACAGAATTTCTGATCAACAGAAGACTGCTTTCCTTCATACAGGCACAAGTGTAAAGGGAGCATTTGTTTGAAATTGATCTCCCTAGTGAAAGTTTTAATGTGTTGTTAAACTTGGCCATTTAAACCGGAACCAGTGAAATAAAACTCTGATGACTGTTAGAGATTTTAAGATTAATGCAGGAGGAAATTACCTTGCCTAGTCATGCTTACTTTTATTAGTACCCTACAGTTGTGTTTCATTTTGGATGTGGCAAAAGTATTATTTGAAAGTCAAGAAGGCAAATTCTTGCATTTTGTATTTAATTACTGAACACAGAACAATGCTAAAGCTGCATTTTTAAAGTTTGTGGTGGTGTGTTTTGCAAGTTTTATTTCACAAAACTGCAGCCATGGCAGTAGTAGATTAAGCCCTCATGCAGAGAAATAGCATGTGTATTTTTGAATATGTATGTCTGGTAATCATTATACCAGCACTGCAGAATTTGACAAGTTGCTTTTTCTTACTTTTAAATTTGGTTTGAGGTTTGTTGAGGGTTTTTTGTTTGTTTTTTAATATGGTGAAACAGATGCAGTCTTCAAACACTTCGGTACATTCCACTGATTATACACACGGGGTACAAACTTTGAGATTTTTTTCTTGTATGTTTCTTCCAATTTTTGTTGTAGTATGTGGGTTTTTAAGGAGAGAACTAGTTTCAGCTCATGGTGAAGTTGGTTTTATTTATAAGGCTACAGTGTGCAGGGAATTCATTAGCAAAACGGCAAAACAAACTAGACCAACTGGGTTAGAGAAGTTCTAAAACATTTATCAAGTTCTTCAGATGAACTCTACTCCCCCTGGCACATCCCAGCACACCATGTGGACTTCTCCCCAACTCTCTGCTCATGAGTACAGTGCAGCTACACTCTTGTGCAAATGTTTCAGTGTCTAATCATTAGCTGCATAGTGCAAAAGATATTCAATATATGAATTTAATTTTACATTAAGATACGTTTCTGCTGTTTGCTCAGGCCTGCCTTTAAATAAAAAGCTAAACTGAACAAAGGAATTTTCTCACCTTCTTTATAGTCTTCTCCTTGTCCTATCTACAGAAGTAAGCCCAGAAAATGTCTTATCAAAACACATGTATACTAAACAGCAGAAGGCTGGAAGGCAGTACATTGGTGAGAAAGACTTAAGAACAACAATTTTTATTTTAGCATTGGTGATACAAGGGCCATATAAGAATATCATTTCATAGAATCATAGAATGGCTAGAGTTGGAAGGGACTCCCAGAGGTCATCTACTCCACCCCCCCTGCAAGAAGCAGGGACACCCCCAACTAGATCAGGTTGCTCAGGGCCTCATCCAACCTGGCCTTGAACGTCTCCAGGGATGGGGCATCCACCACCTCTCTGGGCAACCTGTTCCAGTGCTCCACCACTCTTACAGTAAAGAGCTTTTTTTCTAATATCCAATCTAAATCTCCCTCCCTCTATTTTAAAACCATTACCCCTTGTCCTATCACAACAGACCCTACTTAACAGCCTCTCCCCATCTTTCTAGTAGGCCCCCTTGAGGTACTGGAAGACCACTACAAGGTCTCCCCGGAGCCTCCTCTTCTAGAGGCTGAACAGCCCCAACTCTCTTAGTCTGTCCTCGTAGGAAAGGTGCTCCAGCCCCTTTATCATCTTTGTGGCCCTCCTCTGGACCCTTTCCAACTGGTTCACGTCCTTCTTGATTTGGTGCTTCATTATTATATTTTCATGGTTGTTCACATGACCAAGAACTGGAGGAAACAGACTGAGTAGCAGCATTCAATTTTTAAATATTTCCTAAATATCCTTTTTTATTTCCCCCCAAAAAATAAAAAAGAAACTTTACAAAGAAGATTAGCAAGCATTTTTAAAAGTACTTTGAACTTCTTATAAAGAAACATGAGACAAATAGTAAAATTCTTCTGAAGTATGAAGTACTTTCATCATGAAAGAAGTTATTACATGCTGAGATTGAAACTTCAGCTATGAATTACATAGAGGTCCTTTTAGCTATTTGGGTGCGTGCAAGTGTTTAGCACAAGGTTGATGGCTTTGTGAAGAGCTAAGCAAGTGGTGGCTGCACGAGTCTGTGCTTAAACCTGTCTGGTCAACACTGAAGGTCTTTATAGCACTCAGCAACCCCAGGCAGTGTTTTGGGGAAGAAAATGAAGAGTAGCTTTCCCATTTGAAAGAAACAAAGATATTTTTAGGAAGGCAGAATGTAATTACTGAAGCTGGAATTTGGCCAGATCATTGGCATTAGCTTTCCTCCTCTTGCAAATAAGAGAGCCATTGAGTCTTTAATGACCACAGGTGGTCTGGACATTGAATTTGCATCTTGTTTGAAGGACCTTAAGTATGTTATGCAAGTAGGCATGGAAAAAGAAAGTCTTGAGCTGTCAAAAGGGTAGTTCTAGTTAAATTTAAATGTCAAGGCAGACTTGCAGTTTAACACAATCTGAGCCCTGAACCCCTAAACTCAGTGAGCACGCTTTTCACCAAGTCACTAAAGGGAATAAAAAAACCCCAAGTTTTAGACATTTTAATTTGCCAACCCAGAAATTTTAGGCACCTTCACTGCAGATTGTACCTTTGGCTGAATGAAACAAGAACACCAGCAATTTATTAAATCCAGAATCAGGGGACGTGGGGTGGGGAGAACAGGGAGCCAGAGAAAGAGAAAACACTACTACAACAGTTGAACACTTGATCTTACTGATAATTTATTTTTATATTCAGAGCAATTCACTTGGAGGTAGGTAGATGGAAGAAATGGGATTTTTCAGTTGCTTAATTCCACAAATCACATGGTGTAACTGAGCATAATATGGTGTTGCAATGCCCAGTTAATCTCTAAACAATAAATCCATCTAGCCTGCTGACCAATAATGGGCACTTGCCTCTGGGTTAGAAGAGGCTCAGACTCCTGAAAACCTACTTTGAAACAAGAGCAAGACTGATCCTTGGCCTTTTTTTTTTTCCCCACCTCACCTGGTAGAGGTATTTACTAATACTCAGATACCAGAGTCCTGAGCAGAAAACAGCCAGTAAGTCAAACAAGGAAGTTTCCTACCCACAGCTCCCTTTGGGATCAGCCCTTCCTCTGCCTGTATTAAGAGACAGCACTGTCCATCTTCTCAGCAGTACAAGAAGATGCCAGAGCTCATGCTTACAAAGAGAATGCAGGAAGTAAGCAGAAGCCTGATGGAAAAATAATTCCACATCCCGAGGAAATGCTGAGGAACAGATTTAAGCACTAGGAGGATGGAAGGATACTAGGTAATAGGAGGATGGAAGAAAAATCTGCTGCCCCAGCAATTGTACGCAACTCAGCACTCAGCCCTTCTGTACAACTCTTCCTCAAAACTTGTCCCTACCATTGCCAGAGTTATTTACATTCTGCTCATACCAAAGAAGTCTTCATGTCAGCTCAATGTCTAGTAGCATCAGTTTTCAGCAGAACTTAAGAGTTATACACAATGTAAAAATGTATGCAACTTCAGCTTTAGTGTGGAACAGTTTCAGAAACATTTGCTGCAACTCTATTTGCCTAATTTTAGCCTTCTGCTAATACTGAAGACCCCCCTTCCTTCTTGCTGCTTGGTTCTAAGCACTTGCCATGTCTAATATTTCATTTACACAGCCAAACTGCATGTGACAATAGTGCTTTTTTAACTAATCTTCAAAAGTCAGTTCCTACCACAGACATCTGCAACAAGACATTTTTCTTAATTTGTTTGTTACTGTGACTAGGATTGCATGGCAAGAACGGCTAGATGTTATCACTACTTTGGCCTGAGTAATTAGATGGTTCATAGGTTCTTGAAGATAACTTCTTCTTTCTGAAGACTTATGGTATTTTTTTTCTTAGCAGCTGTCAACCTTATTTAATCCCATCTCTGAACACAGTAGGAGGAAATGAGATAGCTTATTTCCTCATAATGGACAACTTTCTTGTTACACCTAGACAAAAAAAATATTGTCCCTCTTCAGCCAATAGAAACAGGTTATTCTGTTGCATCTGTACATTTGGGGAGGAGGGGATGTCCTCCGATATTTACACACTACTGCATATAGCTGAAATTAAACTTAATTTGAACTGCTTACCTATGGTAAGCACTCTATATCACAGTTTATGTCCAGTCTTGGACTATAGCTGATTTTCTTGGCCAGTAGTTATATCTCCATTTGGACATTATTAAACAAGCTTTTAATCATTACCTCCTGCAGCCTGTCAAGAAGGCAGCCTCCACAACCAATAACTCTGGGGAGATGTGACTGTACTGCCAAGGGTTAGACAACAATTATTGATGTGAAACCGTGCTAAACTTTGTGGTGTTTCTGCTTATCTGTGTGATATCTAAGCATTTCTAGGGTTCCTGCCATTGCAGCATGTAAGCCTACGCTTAAAAGCTTCTCTCTGTACTCTGAAAAATTATGATCACTCTACAATGAGCAGGAAACAGCCAAAAGCACTGAAAGCACAGCAGGACAGGGTTGGGGACTTCAAAGGAGCAACAGTTGTGTCACCAGCCAGGTTAGCAGAGCCAGCAGGGAAGCTGCACAGAGTATAGAGGACATTAAATGTAATGAATTTCAAATTTTGAGAAGTGCTATAAAAATTCAAAATCAGAAAGAAATAGTACAGTTTGAGCAAAACTAAAAAACTCAAATATACTACAGAGAGGAGGGAATAGTACTTCTGAAGGCAATAACAAGTTAAACAATAAAGGTTTGGTGATCAAAGAAACAAAGAACAGCTCACAGCATTTTCCTAGCCACACTAATAGTATCATAGTATTACCAGTTACAGTCAGGATGTCCAGAAGCTAGAAGACAGGACAGTTTTCAAGTAAAGGTGGCCTTCTTCAGGTGTCTTGATTTGTTTTTAAGTTGAGAGCTATCACTCTAAGTTTAATTTTATTCATTTGGAAGGGAAGATGATCTAATTCCTCTAACATTTTCTGAAACAACAGCATCAAAAGTAGTCTAGTCAAACTGTAAAAGTGTAAAAACCGGCAGACCTACTCCACAGAAGCCTCAGGCCTCCAAACTCATCAAAAATTGCCAGATGACAAAGGCTCTCAGAACACCTTGAGCAACTCAAGGACACCTTGCAGGTACTCCTTTAACCAAGACTCTAGGCACTTTCTTAACTACTCCAGGAGACTTGTAGCTCCTTCAAAGGTGTACCAGGTCCACATTTAACATAAAGCCCCGAATATATCTCAAGCTTTGATTGGTATCTACCAGCCTTCCATGAAACCTCATTAAGCCATTACAATTTATACTAGGACATCACACCTCAGAAGAAATTCGCTCACAATGGAAGATTCTCTTAGTCTTCAAACCCTGTAAGTCTGAAGCAAAAACCATGACTGGAATCAAATATCCCCCAATCTCAGGGCAGTCAAGACAGAAGATGGCCGTTAACTGCCATAACTACACCATGCTAAAACTATTTATGCCTCTTAAAGAGCTATCCATGGTTTCCACTAATTCCTAACAACCACTGTGAACCTGAATGTGAATAGAGAACTGATAAAGGGGATAGAAATACTAATAATTACTGCAGAACACTTCACAAAAGAACCATTCCTTATCCGGCTTCTCAGCCCTGAAAAAGACCTGAAGAAACAAGCAAGATAAGTCCCAAAGTAATATTCATAGCTCTACGGGGACAACTGTAGTGACAAAATGTGACAATATTTTTTTTTAGCATATAACAGTTTATTCACATACCTTGGACCACCAAATACTGCCTTAATGTTCCACAAATGATAATTATCTCTCTCTTTCTCTGTGCCACAAAGGTTAGTGACCTCGTCACCCCTCTCCTTGTTAATACTTCCCCTTTGCTCTGCAGGTCCAATCATCTTTTCTTTCAAATTGCCTAATTGATGAACATAATCAAGTTAAGCTCAGAGCAATTGTTCTCAACCTATATTTAATTTTGAAGGTTTTTTAGCTTGTATTTCAGACACTAAGAGTGGCTTTGTGTTCAAAAGCTTATTGGTCCCTCCCATCCAACCCTACAGCTATGTCAGTTGTTTTCTTAACAGTCTTATCAGAGAGCTTGAGATAAGGAATAAAATTAGCTCAAACTAACCAAAAAGGTGAAAACCATACCATTATTATGTTACTTAATCCTTGAGATATATGAAAGCTTTTCATAAAGAGTCAACTTATATCTGTAACCTAGCACCACATGGTTTTCTATAGTTATTTTTTCTAGATCAATAAAAGCACAAGCTAAGAACAAGATATGGCTATTATCATTGCATTAGATACAAGGCAGATGCAGAGTCCCATGTTAAGACCATTCCATTCCCTTCAGTTTACCATGGCAGCAGCAGCAGGCGTTATACCAAGCACAGCACAGGATGTTCCAAGCATCAGTGATAAACAGTGATGGCTTCTTCCACATTATTCCCAACAAAACCTGGGTTCCTAAGGTAGCTCAGTTCCTTTGAAAAGAGAGTGTAAAATTTCTGTTGTCACTGAACTATCTTTAAGCCATCAGAGTCTCAGAACTTCCCTTTTGATTACAAGGGAACCAATAGCAACTAATGTTTAGTCTCTCAACTGCATGTTATTCCAATGTTGGGCCACCAGGCACGATGGGACAGGATAAATAAGTGATGGAGTCTAAAGAATCAAACTGATCTTTGCAAGTCCTAATACACACTACTATCTGCTGGAAAGAAACATGTACTCTGCGATATCAGCGACTCCTTGGTAATAAAACCCACTGAAGAATAAGTATCCTTGTGAGGTTAATTATTGAATCAGCTTTTCATTCCAAAGCTTTTTTTTTTCCTTCCGATCAAACTGGTATCGACATTTCATGTCTTCTCCCTATACAAAGTGACTCAAGTTATATATTTATTTTGTTTACTCTTGCTCACTCAAACAATGAACATTTTAGTAGTCCAACATTCTCAACAGAACATCCCAAATCACTTCTGCAGCTTACAATTTTAAACACCCTGGGAGGGAGTGGGGGGTGGGGGGGTGGAAAAGGCTATTTCAATGCTGAGGCAAGACCAAACTATTGTTTCCCTTCCCCCTCAACACTTTGGGGTTATTTTATTTCTGCTGAAAGCAACTATTGATTTATGTTTGCCAACTTGCTTGTCACTGCATAGACACCCTTACATAAGCACACCAAGCTATCCATGTGCTGTAGTATCCCTTGCTTTCCAGCTCTCAATACGCTTATAATTGAAGCTGCCAATGGTACTGACTTTTATGGGTTTTGATGGCAGCTATACCATCAGCAAGACAGAAACCACCGAATTCTGTTCAGCACTTGCAATATCAATAAGATCTGAACTCAGATCTCCTGAGGTGAAAGGAGAGTGTATCAAGCCCACCATGCCACCTAGCCCTCAGCATATTAAGATATTAATTAGTCACTTTCCTTATTATTCAGTCAAAATATGCTGGATTGAAACAAATTAGATTTTTAGCACATATTTCACACATTGGATCAAGTCTTGCAAGGGTTTTCTTTTATTATTTATAAGATCATGTGCTGTCTTCTTGCTGAAAATGAGATGGTCTGCATGAGGAAAAAGGTAAAAGAAAAGCAGTGAAATGAAAATCAGATATTCCCTAATGATATTTAAAAATAGAAATTTTGCTACTGTTACATACAGCATGTTCCATCTTTTGAGATTTAATGGCTCTCTTGTGGTTTAATGGAGAATTACTTTCAGTAATTGATTATTAAAATTTAAAATTGCTAACCATCTTCATTATTAGATGAGTGAACATGTTATCCTTGTAATTAAAAAAGCTTAAGATTCACTTTCATCCTGTTGACAGAATGGGAAGATAGGCTCAGCACTCTAGTATGATGGTTTCAGGGTTCTTGTTTGACAAAAATAGCCAGCAAGTTATTTGATGATGAAAATACTGAGCATCCGCAGAGACTGAGAAAAAAATAATGAACAAAGATAAAATAATAATAAAAAACCCTACAAGCTAATTAAAGTTTTCAGTCCAAACTATCATAGGCAGAATGTATACTTTCCAATGGATTCCAATACAATTTAGGAAAACAATATTGCATATAGTTTGTGTAACAAATACATAGTATGCAATACCATTCTTCCCTTAGGTGCAGGGCTATTGTCAACTTTTGGAACTGAGTGCTGGATTTCCCAGCTGCAGCAATACAGAAATGTGTCTAGGATGATTCTGAAGACTCCCGTATTCCCCTTTAAGAAAGCCTTACAGCTCAACGAAGGGAAGTAGACAGACCTGGTAACTTCTTTCATCCTAGATAGTTAAAAAAAAGGGGAACCAATTTTAAGATAATGTCTTAAATACAATCCAAAGGGCTGATGGTTTGTGTAAGAAAATAAATTCTTTGTCTTTTCTGTTGAAGCTATCAGCAGCATTTGAGGTCCTAATTTTAATTCCATTGGCAAAATTAATATGTATATATATATATATATACAAAATTAAAAGTTAAAAATTGTACCACCTTTTTGGGACTGTCTGCATTATGCTGCAAGTTCCTGTATTTTGCAAAGTGATACAGGACCATCAAAATCCAAGTCTCTCACACAGTACCAGGGCTTCAATTAGCCTGAAAAATCATCTTCTCATACTTTATATTTACTAGCAGTTTCTTTGGCAAACATATTACTTGCATGAAACTATCTGTATATTTTCTTCAGCTTTGTCAGTGAGATAATAAATTTACCACCTACGGTACTTATCCTGAAGAACACAAAGTAGTTTCCAAAATATATGTGAAAGATCCTGAAGAACAACTTTCCCATTGTAATCAGATTAGGAAATATGCCCATTTTACCTTCATATTGCATGACCTTACTCACCAAATGGCACCATCAATGTCAAATGTCTGAACTATGTCAGGAGCACACTCTGCAAGCCCTGAACTATTTATAACACATTCTCCTGTCTGTTCTAGGTTCTGTTTCCTTCTGCTCAGTTCCTGCTCGAGACAGTCCTTTTCACCTCCTCTTAAAGTGTAGCAATGCAACTTACAGTGTAAGTATGTCACCATCGTTGTACCATCTCATCACAATGCAATGGATGACTATTACAGGCACTGGCACATCATTCTCCAGTAACACCCCTTTAGCACACAGTGTCAATGATACTTGCAAAATACGCCAGAGGGACATCCCAAATCTTAGCAGAGTATGTTCCAATACTAATGTATAAATTAGTAGCCACATGGAGGAAAACAGGTACCAGCAAATAAAAAACATTTAGTAAAATACATACTGTATTACTTCCCAGTACTAAAATATGTTCAGTTTTGTGAAGGTAAGCCCCTCAGGATACACAGGAATCTTTCTAAGCATTATTTCTGCCATTATATTAGTGCTCAGAGATGTATTATACCACATCCCTAATCTAATGCTTCAAGAATTACATAGGAGGGGCATTTATCCATAGCTTCAATCACAGAGTAGGAACAGTTACACAAGAGAGGTATTAAAACATAGTTTGAAACACAGAATAGGACCAAAAAAAAAAAAAACAAACCACCAAACCAAACCCAAAACCTCCAAATTTCAGTGAATCTACAAATCTCTATTACCTAAAATGTACCAATAAAATACAAAATACAGAACTGCCACTACCTGGTGACAGAGAGCCTCTTTCTGATCCCATATCTGCAGGAGAAATGTGCTTCAGGAATTCATTCTTCTATTTATAATACCCAAATGAGACAAAAAAAAAAGCTTACAAGAAACATAAAAGAAAAAAAAATTCCTATTTTAAAGGAAAAAATAGTATAGTTTCCCTATCAAACAGGATGAAAGATGTATGTAGCCAATCTAAACCACTGTGGTTTGATTTTAAACATAAGCAAACTGGAGCATTAAGTATAATGGGTTATGATTTCACATGGTTCCTATTACACATATAGCTATATTACCTGCATTTTATACAGATCTGAGATTCCCTTTATCTACCAAGATTCAAAATTACTTCCATCAGAAATGACAGCAATGTAAACCAAATTAGAACAGATTGCATGAAGGAAGAACTCGCTACTTCAAACTGTCCCACTTGAATCATTTTGCATTTTTATGCATCCCTTGTATAGTCACTAGACACTGAGACTAACTGGCAAATACCAAAATTCTAAAGTTAGTCTTGTTTGATAGTGAGCATTGTAAGGCTAGGGCCAAGGAATTACAAATTGAGATGCCAATAGGCTTATTTACAAGGATAGAACCTTAATACCGTATCTTTAAATATAAAGATCAAGTTTTCTATGTGGTTTCAAAAGTTATGTGAAAGTTGTTTGTACATCCCTGTGGTATTACACAAAATTAACCACCATGCTGTTCATTTTATTTCATTTCACCTGCACTTCACACCAGGTATGTAATGCCTTAGTGCAAGGATGAGGACCAGCACAGAAATTCACGTCACAGCAGTATCCCAATGCTAAAGACACTGGCAGGATTTAGCANGGGGGGGGTGGGGCCACAGAGGAAGGGGAAACAAAAAACAAAGGGGAGGACAAAAATCCTGAATTCCCAAATCCTCTATTCTCATCTTCAGCTCATGAGAAAGCAGAATACTGGCAGACACCAAAGAGGTCTTACAAGGTAGATCTACTTTTGCACACGAAAAACATTAACAGATTACCTGTTAGGCTTGAAGTATACCTCCAAATATTAAAAAGGAGATTGCAATTGCTTTTCTCAAGTTCTTCGTCACATTCTCCTGTGTGAAAACACTAAATCCCTTGAACTGTACTGAGGATCTATTTCCAGAAGACACTTATTAAAATTACAGAGTGCTCTAATTCGGTATGTCATTAAGTAATGTTGTTATGGCTGGATTACAAACCCATTGTCACCCCTACATGTGATACACTGGATATCAGTTGGATGTTTGGCTCTGTGCCTGGTTACAGCATGGAAGACTCAAATCCTCAAAGCTGGCCTTGTGTCCTCCTTCCCTCCTGAGAGGGTTTCTCCTTGTCCTTACACGGCTCTGCTGTGCTCTTATTATAGCAACAGAATACCTAAAACCTAGTGCAAAGACAAACAAATCTCTATCAGCAAGGACAGAGTAGAAATGAACTAATTGGGCAACATATTTTTTCTAGATGTCCATTAATGTTAAACTCTCATCTTCCTGCACTTAGATTTTTGTAGTGTACATCTATTGCTTATGCATGCAGGACAACCTTTCCTCTCTCTTTGTTTCAGTAACTGCATACACAATCTTGTGTCCAACCTGTGTCACTCTGCCCAAGCCGATTTCCATTCCAGTAATATTCTATATGACTGGATTACATATATACAGCAATGAGAACTAATAGTTTCCCTTGTTATGTGATTCAGCCAAAATTATGTGTAATTTAACATGGATGTCTCTTTAGCCAAGATTCAGGAAAAAAAATTTGATTCTTAAGCTTACTTAGAAGCGGTATCAAAAGTCTATTTAGCTACAAAGAGCTGGCTTTATATTTTAAATAAACCTTTAAAAAACATTACCAAAGCATTTACAGTGGAAAATTCTACCTTAGGTTTTGTAGAGGAAAAAACTATGTATAAAAGCAGAGAATTCACTTTCAACACCTTAATTAGAATCTTGGATCTGAGAGATTACCCAAAAAACCCCAACGTACCAAGAAACTCATGCAGCACCTTTTCTGTTTCTTCTGAATGCAGATGAAATCTGATGCTAGTGGCACTTGTGCTACTATTATATACAGTTAACATTTACTATTGTAATTTTTCATTCATATCTACATTATCTTTGGTTATGAAAGAGTATCTCACATGGTGATTGACATTTCATTTACATACAGATGCACAAGTGCTTACATACTGAATTTGGAAGGGGACTTTAAGATATTAGCAAGTTTTTAAATAGCTTAAATGCCAGGATACATGAAATTCACAACATTACAACTGAACCACAGGTCTGATTATCGTCCCAAAAAGATAAAGGACAAAAGGTAGAATACCTTGAAGACTTTTTTCCAGACAGCAGCAGTGACACAGACAGATACGGTACAATCTTATTCTACTGACACCTTTGAAATAATCCTGAAAAAAATAGCATCCCAATTAAATTGATAATTTTGTTAAAAGACTAATAACTTCAGCTGATAATTATAAGAAGCCACTACAGATCCCTTTTCTCCCTATTGAGCTACAGTCTACGTGTGCTCTAGATTTAGAAGCTATGCCACAACCGGTGCAAGTACAACAGAGTATCACCGACTGAAAATAAGACTTCATTAAGAGGTTTGCTTTATTCTTATAATAAACTATTAAGTGATTGAAATTTTACAGTATTATCTTCACCTAGAAAACTTCTGAGAGGCTTTTTCTTTTTGTTGTTGAAACCATGACAATTGATAACTATAATACAGCTATCTATTTTAAAAATCTTCATTAACATAAGCAGTATCAACTTCAGTCAGTTGTGATCTTGCTGTACAACCTTCAGAAGATTGATAACTATCTCAGCTAACTAAATTTTCATGCCACAGCAAACCAAACAATTGGTTTACTGATGCATTCAGCAAACAGGATTTATGAAATTCCCTCAGTCGTTTTTTCCATTGCTTTAAATCTATACCTGCTCAACTTGCAAGATCTACTTTAGCTTGCTAAACGTCTGCAAATCCAGTTCTATTACAGTGCCAGAGGGATTTATATGTGGTTTTCGTTTTATAAACTACAGGCTGAGGACAAGCAATGTTTGACACCTCTGAAAAAGCAATCCCATCTGGCACACCAATGACCATGCATGAGCAGTGGGCAGATTTACTGACAGTCGTGAGGAGCCTTCTCAGGGTACATGTTGGTACATGGAGCCTGTCCATGCTCCACAACCTCCAGGGAGCTTAAAGCCACATACCAGTCCCCCAGCACTCACGTCCTCTAGGGCAGGGACAAGATAAACCTCAGAACCCAGAAAGCAGCTCTGGAAGCTCCCCTGCCTCCTGCCACCACTGCACAAGGAGCTCAGCTCAACCCCATAAAAGATATCTATTGGGATATCAAGCCCCTCTCCAAATTATTACTGAGCTGCAAAACCTCTTAGGTCAAAAGTACCATGAAGTCCTCTATCTCATTCCTCTGCTTTTGTTCTCCTTTCCCACCCAGCAGAATAAACAACAGTCCCCAGTGGCCGGTCAAACTCTCATTTAATCAAGCTTTTCATGAGCAAGAAATACAAGCTGCTAGCAATGATTGGATTCTGTGAAAGTACCAAGCATCACTGCAGTAAGTTATCTCCAATAGGCAGTTTCAGATTGGTTGTTTTAGAAAAGAAAGGTGGAAATAATTATAATAAAATAGTAAATGCACACAGGTAAGTCCTGAAACAATACAAATACAAATACTTTGAATACAAAGTAGACTCATATCAATGTTTTGTTAATTGATCCATAAATCCACTATTAGCTGTAGCATCTAGCCCATAGGGCTTAAACAAGTTTTTCCCTTTAAGCAGAAAGCCTGATGTATATGCATAGCCAAAATATTCATAGCTCTTTATAGCAATCATACAACATACTATCAAAAAGTGTTCAAACTGGGTGGGGACTAAGTTCTAGGCTGGCAGCACTTCCACATTGAAAGATACAGTTTTTATTTCTGTCATCTGCTGAAAATATTTTTTCCTTTCTGCAATGTTTTGTGATGTTGTCTCTACTCTTTTTTTTTTTTCACAAAATAAAAAAAAACCAACCAAAAAACAACCTCAAACCCCATGTTTTGTTTGAGGTGTGCCTTTTGGTTTGGGGGGGTGTGGGGTGGGTGGTTGTTGGGAGGATTTTTTTTTTGTTAGTGTTTTTTTTTGTTAATTTAGAGTGGTCACACACTAACTGACATAATGTTCTTGGATCAACAGGATCACATGGCAGCCTCCCTTTAGGGCCACAAGAAAAAGCAATTAAATGATAGATATGTTAACTTAAAGCGTGCACTGAAAATAGTTTGCTGTTGCTTACACAATTTACAATTTTTTCATTCCATACACTCACACAAGTATTGTGACTGCAACATTCAAACTGTCATTTATATCACTCAAAGCTTAAATTTAAGGAGCATGAGAAATCATACATAGAAAACTGAGAATATTAACCACCACTACAAAAAACAGTGCAGTTATTGAGGTATGCTGATCTCTGAGCTTATGCCTACTGTTTAGTCATGAGCTCTACAAGCATTTTGTTGTTGTTTTATCACATATGAAATAGTTTAAGTTACAGATGTTCGGTTTCTCAGTCCTGCCTTAGCAAAAAAAGCACTGCAAGCCTGCAGCCAGTCTCAGACTGCAGACCAGCAGCAGAGTATGTTACAGTTCCCTGCTGTGCTCAACACTGATGTGAGAGGTAAAAGAACAAGGACAAAGCTTTTGCCTCTCCAGCTCTAACAGTTCTGGAAGGCCCTCTGTAGCAGCCAAGACAGCAGAGTTTTATTTAGCTAGACCAACCTAGAACCTAGAGTATCAACTGTCCAAAAAAGGACACCATCTCACATTAACTAAGAAAATTAATTGAACCACCATGTTTTATCTGGAGCCAAAGTAGCATAGAAAAGAAACCAAGTGCTGCATTCAAATCTGATTAGGTAAAGATTTTCAGTTTTAACTGTTGCACTGTGTTTTGGGGCAGGAGGAGAAACAACTGACTAATAGGCATTTTAGCATAGTAAATATGTGACTTATTAGACACACTCAAAAAGCTTCCAGATTAAATGGGGTTTTCCCCTTTCTGAAGGATTTTAAAAAGACACACCACTTTGACTGAAACCCCAGAGGAAAGTTGAAGCCTTCAGAACAGAGGGAACAGCTCCTGCTCAAAACAGCTAAAAACAAAGATCCTATTGCTTATAACTTCTCTGATCACAGCTCTTGTTAGCTTTTTGAGACATTAGGCAATGACTGCTTAAAAACTGTCTTTGCAGTCCAGGGGACAAAAACACAGCAGTGTAGATCATTACTCTTCTGATAACACTGAAAAACCTAGGGTACAGTTGAGCTGCTAATAAAGCCTGTGAAAGCCTTTTTCTCTCACTCCACATACTCTTCTGGTGTGTCTTCAAGCCACAGCTATTCCTTTTTAATCATATATTACCTGTTAGTAGATCTTCGTCAAAAGATTCCCAGCCTCTCTTCCTTTGCTGTATAGGAGGCAGCTATCACCCAGACTTTTAGCTTTCTCCCTCAATTCCTGCAGAAAAATCTCACCCTCCAATCCTCAAGTCACAAGTGTCCTTCTCTGCTCAGGGACCGTCACCACCTATCTTCTCTTGCCTGGTTGCCCAGTGTATTTGATTCTTTCTCTCTCTGAAGGTAGAGCTGAGCAGTCTTTTATGCCTGCCTCCTCAGGGCTTGCAGGCACGCTGCTCAGCCAACTGGAAAGGTTTCTGGGCTTCTTTTCTGCTTGGTGGAAAAGAAGTTGGTCAGTAACACCCGCTTAAGTAAGTATTACTAAAGCTTATGATCCTTTTGGATCTCCATATCACTTTCACGGATTTTCATCCATAAACCAAGTGCCCTTCCTCCAGCCTCTCCTGCACTGGAATTTCAAGTGCAGTAATTGCCACATTTTGTTTCAATAGGATTTTTACTGCTATTAAATTTAAACCAAGTATGAGTTGCAAATTGTTTCTAGCTTAGGGCAGACACATCTTACTCTAGGGCTTAATACTTTATTTGACCCTAGTTTGACTTTATATCAGGATCTACAAGACATATCAGATGGGTAGCTTCAAAGAAGCTTCAGGCATTAGAATTTTTTCATGCCTTTCCTTAGAAATTGTTTCTCTAAGAGCAGCCACAACACTAATAGTCAGTGCAAGAACAACAGGGCAACTGTTTCCACAAGCTTTTCCTTTTCTTTCAAATAGGAATACAAGATTCAAGGACCTGCAAGTTCTCTATATACGACAGTGACCTTATCTAAGAAATGTTACATGTAAGGCAGTAACACAGGTACTATGAGGTAGAAAACCAATGCGCACAAGGAGCTTAACATGTGCAATACTCAGTTTATCCTCTTCAGGAATTCTGCCCTCCCACAGAGTCAAGAACTAACATAGACGGCACCATTAATAAATATGCCTATAAGCAGCAATAGTCATATTTTGACTTTACAGTAAACTTTCTAATGAATGCAGATACACAGCACTTAAAAGGTCTGAAAGCTTGAGATCTTCTTGTTCAGTTCATTGCTTAGCATCTGGAAGGACTATAGGAAATCTTTCCCATATCCATTTTTGACCCTTTTGCCAAAATTCATATACTCTGTATCTTATGCATGGTGATAGATGAAGCTGCTTTTTCACCTCTGTTTGCATGCCATCCCTAGAACTTATGACATTATTAACCTCTGTTTTTTGGCATCTAATAGATGTCACAAAAAAATGTTTTTCAATAAATGCATCATGGAACATTCAGTTTGGAGCTAAGGTACCATATGTGAGGAGGAAAAATGACGATAAGTGATAAATGGGATAAAGATTTTAGGGAAATTTTATTGTATTTAATTAATCTACCATTTTTACTAAGTTGCTTTCAAGTGTAATGGCTTTTTACCAACTCCTTTTGAAAAGGTTAGAAGGGTATTCCCTGAGCTACAATCATTAGCATATAGATGTCTCTAAGTGTTAATTTCTGTTTTCAGTGAATGAATGTAATTTAAAATGAGGCCTTTTCAAATCAGTTAACTTTGGCCATTTGAGAAAGATAAGAAAAATGGACTCAAACATGAACACCAGCAAAAGCTGCTTCTTAAGGATAAATATATGTCAGTATTTGAGTCTCCATTGCCACATGCTGGAAATGATAGAATTCAGTAAAATTATGTGAAAGGGCAGGTTCTGAGATTAAAGTCCTACCCTATCACCAGGTGATAAGATCCATTAATGGAGTTAACAATAACAAGAGATGAGTTATTTGTATAGTTCATTTTTAAGAGAGTTGAAAATCAACCTAGAAATTAGAGTAGCAGCAATTAGTTTTATACCTACAGCAAAACTCATTAAATATTTTTTTTTCAATTTTATGCAACAAAGATAAAAATTAGAAGCTGATCCAGATCCTAAATTAATGAATGGCATACCAACTACCATTTCAGCTGGATCAGCTAAGGAGTATTGTTATGTTTTCATTTTAAATAACCTAATACAGGTTGAGTATTACGTACAATGAACCTCTGACATTGATGTCCATCCAGGCACATCATAGTGCCCAAGAAGAGAGGGCTACTTTTCAGAAGGTATACATCATATATACACCCTATAACATAGTTAAAGACATAGTTAAAGACATACATTATTTGTAGTTAAGTATGTCTGCTTCACCAGCATAAATGATACCCTCATTAGATCATAAATTTCATAAAATTGTATTTTTCTCAGAGTGATTTAACTCATGGGAAGAAAGAAGAAACAATCATCTTCTCTGGAGACATTCAAGACCAATCTGGACACATTCCTATGTGGTTTAATCTAGGTGATCCTGCTTGGGCGGGGTAGGCTAGATGATCTTTCAAGGTCCCTGCCACCCCTAAACATTCTGTGATTCTGTGATCTTCAATCTTGGAGAATGTGTTTTCTCATGAGACTAGGAAATTTTGGAAAGTGAGTTGCCATAACCTATGTAGTAATTCCACCTGTTCTAGCACAGATACAAGACTGATTATATTTAGTTTGCACATACTGAAATTATCATTGCCATAATTTGACAGTTAAAGTCCTCTGAAAGCATCTTTGCTCTGAAGAAAGCAGGACCTGGAGCAGCCAGGCCCAATACACTGTTTTCTTAACAGCAAGAAATCCCTAAGGTGTGGCACACACTTGAAACCAGCTTTTTACTTATAGAATATTTAATTGCATTGGGGAAGAAAACAGCCTAATGATCAAAAAGTTTAAAAAAAAAAAATCAGCAAGGAAATTGGCTGCACCAGCAGCCAGAAGACTGAATCTGGTAAATAAAAGTTAAAGGGACAGAAAGTAAGGTAAGCTACAACAGGGGAGGTTTAGGTTGAGTATTAGAGTTTCTTTACTGAGAGGGAGGTCAAACACTGAAACAGACTCCCTAGGGAAGCAGTCACAGAACCGAGCTTGACCGAGTTCAAGAAGCATCTAGACAACATATTTCATCACATGCTCTGAATTGACTGCCCCTGTGTGGAGACAGGAGTTGGACTTGGTGATCCTCATGGATCCCTTCCAACTCAGTATATTCTGATTCTATACATCACACACAAAATATGAATTAAAAAAAATTAAAACAAAAATCCCTCAAACACAGATTCTACATCCTTGTAGATCAACAGATGTTAATAGCATTCTCCTTAAGTTCCTGCTTTTTGCCATTCCTACAAGTTGCTCCATTAAGTGAAGCAAAGATCTATAGTGTAGGATATATTAGATGGGTTTGCCAAGAAGTCAGTATTGTTCCCTACAGACAAGTTTTCCCTTCTTTCCTTCTTAATAATCAAAAGGAACCAATTATACTGCAATAGCATTTAAGTTGCAAAGTCAACATTCAACAGGGAGGAAACACCACATTAAACAAGCACTGACAATTACACATGTGTCCCATGTACTGTTTTGAGCTCAGATGAAGTTGTCTTCCTGAGACAGGTAATGTCAGTGCACGCATTCCCCTCTAAATACTCCAGTCAGCGTGTCTGAGCCACACTCAAGATCTGTTCTCTTGCCTCAGCCTTCCCTCTGCTCTAGCAACAGCCAAAAGGCAGGCCAGCAGATGTCATCTGTAGCACGGATACCAGTCTATTTGGACTTGGATTGAGACCAGCAATATAGTATATGAAATAAGTTGAACAGATGGTAACATTCAGCTTTGATATTCATTTTTACCCCAGTCACTTTTCTGCATCAGACTTGCTTGAAATATGCTGATTATGCAAACTCTGAAAATGAGCTTTATACTCCTCAAATAAATATACATACATTATCTGATCTAGTATCGTAGCAGCAAATATATAAACAGACCAACCCATAGATGGTATTGCTATGAATCCTTGCTAATAAATTCAGCTTGCTTAAACAACTCATGCCATGGTACTGCAGGTACTCCAGTCTCTGCTCTTGGATATGAATTGGCCACAGAGGGTGGGATTTCCTACCCACAGAATTCTTCATAAGATTTCCCAAACTTACACTATGTACGAATGTTACCTACACTGCATGTTAGCTTCAGCCCTGATCTATGAATAAGCAGCAGTTACACATAAAAGGTTGAGTGGACATTATGAAATCATCTTCCACAGTTTTGACCATATCTACACCATACTTTGTCCAGTGCTTTAAACAAACTCTAAATTAGATTTTTATTTTAGTTTCCAACCTAAATATCTTCCATAAAAAGCATGATATACTTTTGACCCTTATTTAAATCCCTGAGATATTTTGCTTTTTAACTTTTTCCACATAAAGATCTCATGCGGTTTCACAAAAGTTCAATAGCTAGATTTCTTCACGTTATCCCTTCCACAACAAAAACATAAGCATGTTTTTAGCAGAGCTGTAAATAAAAGATGTCATCATATTCTGTATTTTTGCAAGGCCCTTCATGTAAGCAGAATCCTTGTGCTCTGTTCTTCATGTGTATGAAATGTGCACAGTCTTTAGAAATGCAGATAATCAAAAAAAGAGCCACTAGGGAAACAAAGTAATAACATTAGCTAATGCCACACAGTAATGTTTATTTAACAAATCTGTGTTGCATGCCTGACATTTCCCCTGGCATCAATTTATTTTGTTTTGCTCTTCTCTGATAACAGCACAAATGCATTTAAAATGTAAACTTATTTTACACCTACCAAAGTGTATACACAACACAATAAAAACATATACATCTTTTTTAATATCTTATGGGAATACATACTGGAGATGTGCAGAGCCCAACAGCCAAAGTAAATGATCTAGATTATGGAAAATGTTCATTTTTAGCTTTCCCAATAGCTACTAAAACTGCAACTGTCAGTGCACTGTACATCACTGCATTATGTTATTTATAAAGTGCCACAATGTGACAAAATGATGCTATCCATCAGGATCCAATCTTAACTGAAAGTGGCAGGGGAAGTAGAGTGGATGGAAAGATATCTTCACAGTCCATTCAAACTGGCAGTTTGGAATAGTTACAAGTGGCAATTTTCAGAAGTTTAATTTACTGGTCATTTGTAAAAATGTACACAAATGATTCTATGAACCAAATTAGAAAAAAGTTTCTACCTTCAAACTTCTCTGTAACCAAGCTATCTCTTGCTCCACTCACCTTCCAGCCAAACATCATACTGTTTTATTCATGCCACTCCTGCTTTCCTCATTTCCTAGACTTGTCAGCCCTTCCTTTCAGGGCCTCTCTTCACTTAGAAAGCCAGCCCAGCCAGCTGTCTCCAAAAAAATCCTTTTTAGTCTCCCTTTTGTTTTCCAGCAGTGGCTTATCTTTGCTGCTTGACTGGGCTTTTAGAACACTAAAATCCCAAATTTTACGTTTTCCCTTCTGAAGTATTCAAGTTATATCAGACAACACCAAGGACAACAACTGACAGCACTGCAGGCAGGGCAGCATTGTCTCTCCCTTATATAGCCACATGCTACTTTTACAGTAACTAGATTTTTTTGAAAAATAGAAAAAAGTATCATTAAATTCAAAGTAATGGGAAAGAATAACCTGAAGCATGCACATGCAATGATTGGCCACACGCTAGATAGTGACCCTCCAAAAACATCAGTTCAGTGCTCAGCAGAGGCCAGGAAAACAGAGTATTAAAAACTGTAAATAAGGAAAAGGAGAACAAAACAAAAAATCCCCAAACATTATGTGGCTTTGTAAAACCAAATATCAACAGATCTTTCACCCTAAGTGCAGCCCTGATAACCTCATTAAAGGAAAGCAGGGAGTTCAGAAAATGCACAAGAAGAATCATCAGGAATACAGAAGTGTCCAGAAGTGAGAGAGTTCAACTCTTCAACTAGTCTGTTTCCCAGCAAAGGGGAGTTACACCCCCTTCTATAAAGTAACAAACAGAGAGGTAAAGGTGATGACAAGTCACCCGCTCACTACTCATCACCTAAAAACATCTAGTAAACAGCATGTTTAAAAACCCACAAAACTTCCACGTAATGAGAAGTGTAACTCTTTGCCTGAGAGGTAGAGAAAGTAAAGAGTATAAATGAGACCAGAGATGAAAATAGTTCATGGTCCGGTAATGACTAATTAAGAACGGACAAGATGCAGCCTACTATAAGGAAGTTTCCTGATGACTGACATGTTGCAGTAGGATGCACAACAGGGAGAATGCCTTCATATAGTTCCTGTTTCATATTCTCTCTACCAACATTTACAGTTGACCAGAATTGGTAGAAATAGAATATGCAGTCCATTTGACTCAATTTTGAGAGATTATAAAAAATCAGAATGAGAACCTCCTCACCTTGCTGAGCATTTTGGGGATAAGGGGAAAATAAATCCTTACTGTTAAAGTAGCTGTTCCTAGAGGCAAAGGATACTCATCTTTTCAAAGTGTTTATCTAATTTCTTCAGTGCTCCACTCTGCTTTTTCCATCTCCCATACCAAACCAGCCAACCTGCATTTCCACCTCTGGCAATCATTAACAGCTTTCCAGATGCTGGAATTTGGGGCAGAAGGTTTCATAGGAGAGAGGATACATCAAAATTATTCCTTGACCCAAAGGAAATCACAGCCTTCATCTAATCTGCATGGGCTCATACATCCAGTTACAAGCCAATGCAAGTAAGCTGACTGGAAAAGGAGGTTTAACAAGGAAATGTACACATGTAGGTAGTTTTGACTAGACTATGAAATTGATACTGCAAGGTTTATGTTCTGTTAAACTACCCTTATGAAAAAGGCCTGGATATTGAAGCTATTTTATAACATGGGAGTCTTACTGCTATTGCTGCCACAGCAAAATCTGGAAGGATATGCTAGGATATGCTGCCATATGGTCGTATTTGCTCAGTTGCCCAGCTCCATCTATTTTCTTCTCCAATGCAAGAGCAGCTTGAGTTGCAAACAACAACAAAAAATAATCAACCACAACCACACATTAAATGAAAAGGTATTCTTCCAGGTATAATGCATCATTTAAAAAGCTGCTAACCCAGATATAAATATCATCATTTACTTATTTGACTGAGAACTCCTTTACCTGGCATAAAACCAGAATGTGAATGCTTACCCAAAGACATATTTTGCATTTAGAAAAAAAAAACAAAAAAAAAAACAAAAAGCAAAACAAGAAAAGTAAGAAGTTGGTACACAGAATAGTCCCAGTTGAATGTCATTAAATGTACTACTAGCACATTGATATATTTGGTACACTGCTATTCACTGTTAGTATGTACACAGTACACAGGTTATAGTTAAGAATATTTCCTGCCGGGTACCAGTACTATGGTGCTTGTTCAAGTTCCTTGTAATTAATTTGAGTCCAACGTCTTAAAAACAGTTAGCTAATGTTCAATAAAAAGCAAACAACCAAAGACACACCACCTTCTCCAGCATATCACACCACCATGACTCTTCCTTCTATCTCCAGGACCAACACTTTGCAATTGAGGTATCCACCAGTTTACTAAGTGGAAGATGCCTTCTGTGTCAGGCACCTAGTTCTGTGGTACTCTCTTCCACAGATCCATGTGCTCTTGCTCTCCATTACCTCTGCAGAAAATCCCAACCTCATTCAATCATCAGAGGAAAACTGGAAACGTTACAGTGACTGAAAAGCTTACTGGTATATTTATTCCACATTCAGCATCTTGACATAATGAACCTTTATCATTCTTCCTCTAAAGATCCTTTTTCAAGCATAAGCACCAGGCAATGTAGAAGTTTTTATTTCAGACTAATCTGTTACTGGCTGCAGTCTAATGTTGCTTTCTTTCTCTTCTTCAGTGCCAACGCTGTTTATCCTCCTACAGCATCACTCTAGTCCTTTCTCTGTCACAACTGTTTTTCCTGAACTGTTAGTGGCTCTTGTCTGGGTCTGTTATTGTCTCTGTTCCCAGTTCAAAGTCCTTGAAAAGTTACACACAAGTTTCCTATTTGAAGTCCATGGTGTAGACATTATACAGCTTGGAAGCATCAGCTGGAAAGTATGTTCCAGAGCAAATACTCCTTCAAGCCCCCCTTCTTGGGTTTCTACTATGTAAACCATCTCATATGCATATATGAACCCTTTGTTTCATATGCATTTGGTGTGTTTTAAAAATATTATTCATCACCTAAAGTAGGTTTTCATAATCTCATATTGGTTCCCTGACCCTGCTTATGCCAAAGATACCGGAGGCAGGAGCCTAATTCAGTACACAGGATAGTAATGGCCTGGGACCAACAGAGAACTGCTGTTGTCACACTTGATTTAGAGAAGAAATTTACTCATCTCTCCACTACCCACAGTAACATGCACACATATTATCAGAGAGATGAAAATCTGTTTGAGACCACTAATTAGAAATAACAAAGTACTTTGCACAAACAGATTCTCCCTTACCAGATGGTTTCCACTAATGTTCACTAATAAAAAGCCTGTTTTAGGAGCTTATGCTCAGTTAGATTGGAAGAGGCCACAAACAGCACAAGTATGTCAGCAATTAATTTCAACGAAGTTTTTGTGTCTGTTCTGTCTGGGAACTCTGTAGCTTTTACATCATCTTTTACTCTGTGCAGATTTGACTTCTGCAGCATAACATACCTGACAACATTTCTGCAGCAAAACTGTGGGTTTTGACTGTTCAGACAGTCTTAAATGGATTCTTACTAATATTTGAACATGCATATATTGCTGTGAATCCTCAAATATTTTCCTCATAGTTCTAACTTGGTCTTCCTTTCTTTATCAAAGTAAACATCTACCTATCAAAAAATTTTTAATCACTATACTGTGCCAGAATTAATTCAACATATCAAAGTCTTTACCAAGAGTACTGTTTCTGTTGACAAGGTACTGATTTATCTCAAGCATCAGCTCATTAAATGATTTTCAGCAAAATTTCTTTGTCTTTCCTTTTCCTTATTACATCACCACTCAGAAAGGAAGTCAAGGGAACATTTTCTGAGAAAACATTTTAATTTAAGCAGTAGGGAAAACAATACAGTGCTGGCCATTTATCAGAAAAGCTAAGGGAGCGTATGCATTTAAGCACAAAATGCAATCCCTTCCTAAGCAAATATAAAGTATAATCATGTAAAACCTGGAAGCTGACTACTAAATATGAGAAAGTGCAAACAAAAACAAAAATCCCCAAAACACACAAATAGGAAAACAATCACACTTTGTTTCTCAACGCTCAAGAACCATTCCAATCCAAGATCTTGTCCCTTGCTCAGCTCCTTTCAGCCAATCAATGATTTTTTGCCATCTTTCCATGCTCTTTAGGCTGGGGTCTCTCATTGCTTGAGGACATGGTCTAAGGGTAGACTTGGTGGCAGTAAGTTAACGGTTGGACTGGATGATCTTAAGGGTCTTTTCCAACCTTAACAATTCTATGATTCTACTGATCTTCAATTAAAATTATTCTAGTTTCTAAATACCACCCTATCTCTCCCAACACTGAGCAGACCAAGCAAATTGTTCCTTCTCCTTCCTCCCACACTGATAAGAAAACCTGAGGTTGTAACTGGTGGTTTCTTGTTCCTCAATCTGAATCCACAGGCAGAATACTTAAGACTCTCCATACCAATTACACTTCTCCAAACAGGGTTAATATTAATGTTCTCACTTGACTGAAACAAACTTAAATATACATGTACCTTAAATGTACTCTTTCAGTACCTTTCTGCAAGAAGATATTGTCTGAGATCTTCTTATGCTCACTGTGAAGTTTACGTGGCCAGATACAGAACAAGATAGAACAAAAGAACCTCTTCATCAAGACTAGAGTTGGAGCCACATATAAAATTTACAGCATTGAAGCTAAGAGATTTAAACTCACATCCCTACTCCCAGGACACACATGTTCTTTGTAAGAACACTGTACAGATTACAGTCTATATAGTGGTTGTTTTGTTTCTTAAAATGGAAAAAAATTACATTATTGAGCTTATTTGATACGGAGTCATGTAATGTGTGCATTTTTAAATAATCATCTGCACTGGGAAGTTAGTGACATCATGAAAGATTATTTAAAGTACTTTTTAAACTGTGCCAGTTATATATGTGAAAAGAAACTATAAAAGTCAGAATGAAAGAACAATTCTTAAATTAGTACAAGGGCAGAGCAACAGCTTTTTTCAAAAATGGCTTTTATGCTGAACATGTTTGCAGTTTTCAAATTTATGGGTGTAGCTGTCAACATGTATATTCACTTTTAGAATATCGTCCTGGCTTAATGAGGTCTCCTGGAGTGATTTAATAAAAAGTTAACGTGCTCACATATCTGGTTTCCACCTTCCTGCCTCTTTTTTTTTTTGTTGTTATATCTGCACTGCTCTTTAGCAGAGAAATCTCAGAAAAGTCTAAAACTTTACAGTTTACACACTAAACACTTCAAAGTCAAGCAGATTCCAACAAAGCATTCAACAATTATTAAAGCTAACATTTAATAAGTATCTTCAGCATAAGAAAGCCAAGCCAGAGAAATTGAGTTTTAGCTACAACTACACACCATCAGCAAATGGTGCCGCATTACTAAATTGAAGTAAGACTTCTCACCAGTCTCTCCATCTTTGGCCAAGCCTCATAGTTACGGCGCACACCAGGTGTCTACTTCACTTTTTTCTGTCTCACCTGTCTCCAGTTCATGTTGCTGTTTCCATTAGGCAGAATATAAGATTAGACTCAGAAAACACACACATATTCCTCATTAATAAAATTTCCCCTGCAACATCAGAGTACTGAATGATGATCTCAGTTACTCAGCAAAAATATTGGTGTTTCATTAGCTCAGAATGACTCCACAGGTGACTGAGAGTTGGTGACAATTTTCAAATTCATACACAGCCCTGCAAGAATGCCTCATAATCATGGAAGAAACAGATTAAGAAATCTCCCTTGGCTCAAGCAGATAAAGTAGTTGATGTTCTCCAACTTCCCTTCCATTTGATGTTGTCATTCACTTCACTTTTGTATTCTTCAGGGTTGAAACCACTACAGTCTACTTTGCTAAACCGACACAGTTCTCTAACACTTACTTGGAGCTCATTTCCTCCAACCTCTTCATCACAGTTCTCTTCTTCAGGAGCTCTCCATTTATTACAATTTTCTCCTCTCGAGCTACCTACAACTAGTCTGATAAAGCAAAACACTCCACTATATTCTGTTATCTCAAGCTCAATCTCTCTGTCCATAAAACCTAGTGTATCTCTAGTAGTATTCCTCCACCACCACATTTCTCTGTGATGAGTCTCTATAACATCAAATAATATTTTATCCTACTGTTCCAGCTTTGAAAGCACCCTGAACAGTACCTATGCACTACTGCGTTTTCAGCACTAGATTTGACTGTATGTATAGAACCAATGCTGATGCCAGATTGCATCAAAAATTAGCTGAAAGAACCGCAAACTAACAATGCCCTTCCCATAGCAAATAAAATATTTTCCTTTTTTTCTATAACATAAATTCTAGGAATGCAAATAACTGACAAAAATTTCAAACTCAAAGATTAATTTCTGAAAGTAATAAAAAGATAATCTAGAATGAAATATGTACAGAGGAAAAGAAAAACTTTAAGCCTAGAAGAATGCCAATAGTTAACAGTTTTGCAGCTTCTTAGATCAACTTGAAGGCAAAAGCTTTTTCATTCTTCCCTAGGTCCCAAAATTCATACTGAGTGATATGACTTTATTTCAAGTGGAAGAAGCAGCAGAACACACATTCCTACAGACTAAGAAACATTTCACTTCAGCACAGAATAATCTAGAATTCATTTGTTGCAATCCTCCCATCCCCATTCTTAAGCAAAAGGATGATAGAATTCAGCTGTATTTCCTTGCCATAGGGAGGGGTCCTATAAGGTTCACCTGTAACGCTACTTCACATTAGTGTGTTAGTTTTATTTCTAGCAAAGAAGTAAAAGCAATTGGATCATTCCCATAATGTTTTTTAGTTCCTCTCTCTACAGGGCTGAGGAATGAGGAACCTTTTCTTCAGAAGTGTTATACATCTTACACTTTTGCAAGCCAAGGCCACATCAAATAGAGATTCCTACTGCAAATCTGTTCTTGTAAAGGCTCTGGTATTTTCTTTTTTGTTAGGATTTTTGAGTGTTTTTTCTTAAAACACACAATAGAGGATAATAAGTACAAATAGCATTACCGGTATACAAGTACTAAAGAGGAAAAACATTCCTAATTTTTAGTTCAACTTCATAGACTGCTCTTCATTCACCTCAAAAATAGAGATGGATATTGTTCAGTCACAGTGAACCCAGCGACCACAGTCCATCATTAAATATAATACCAGCTACAATTTCCATTTCAGCACCAATTGAAGTATCACCTTATTACACTTTGTGAATTTCCACAAGCCCTCCAAGTTATTTTTGACTTCTTTGATCCTGCCAACACTTACACACATTATCTTAAGCATACTGAAATCCATAGCATTATGCACAGCACACAAACAAGCACATGCTTCATTTCAGAAATGAGTTCATTAATTGTGCAATATAGAAGCAAATCCCTTTAGATGTGATGTGTACAGGTTAGGAAAAAAAATAAAATCACTCCAGTAGCATATTTATTGTTGCTCCAAGTGTTAGTATCTCTTTTAAAATTCCTTCCTTACCCTTCCAACCTCCTACACATATCACCTCTCTTACGTTCTCCTTAAATGCCTAAAAATAACTAACTATGCATATGGTCTGAGCACCACAGTCCTATACCATGTAACGAGGGAGAAAGTATTTTAGTTTGAATAGCCGACCTCACATCCGTCACCAGAATATCTTTTTCCAGGAGTTATTTCCCAGAACTTAAACATTTAACACAGGCTCTCAATTTGACAATTGCGGAGTTCCATACAATTAAACAGAATAAGGTTTTTGGGTTAAAAAAATAAAACAAACAGGCAAATAGAAAACATCAACCTGTCGAAGCTTCATGCATTTTTTCCTCCCCCCTTGCATTGTAAAACGATTTAAAATTATATATTTCCTTTCCCTCAGTTCAAGGATTTTTCTTCACTTTAGAAAGTTTTAGCTGACAAAGAAAACCAATGAAACAACAAAAAAAAATCTTAACTTGTGATCCCACGTGGGAGTATGCCAGCCTACCCCATATTCAGGAAAGCAAGGCTTGGGACTCATTCTTTTGTTCAACGTCAGCCACAACAAGGAAAGCAAGGCACAACCTCACTCTTGTCCTCTCAACTTTTTCTAGTAATTTGCTTACCCTAGTTAATGCTTTTCCCTCTGCTGCTTCTCTTCCCCCAAGCAGGTAACTAGCATAATAGAAGGGAATGCTGAAATGCATTTGTGAAAACAGTGTTTCAAATTAGAGCAATAAGCAAGAAAGGAAAATTGCATATCCTGAGTCCATGCATCTCCCAAAGAACTAGAGAAATGCATCCAGAACTATGCTCTGCTGAGGAAGTTCCCTGGTCACAGAATAATTTCACTACATCAAAACAGGCACACCTGCCATTTCTGATAAAGAACAATCATTTTTATATGAACTTATCCTCAACAGCGTGATCCTAGCCACATAAGTTCAGTATCAACAGCACCTCAGTCTCACTCTGTAAAATGCTGTGCTCCAGTTCTACTCCCTACTCAGCAGTAGAAACATAAACTGCACTTCACATCACTGAAACCTAAATAATACTATATGCAGCTTTTTGTTTCAAAATAAAGGCACTCTAATTTATAAACAGGAAAACAAAAGGACAAAATAAACAGATACAGAACACAACAGCTTCCCCTCATACTTTTCCCTCCCTATCTTAAGCCCCCAGTCCCAGAAAAAATTAAACTATTCATGCTGACCTTCATTCCATGTGAATCGTGCCTCCTCCTAGCACACATCTAGAAGCCAAACAAAGCACACAGAGGTATTAAGGGCAACTTAATAACTCCAGCCTCCAGCTGATGGGGCTCCTCAGCCCCACCTGAGGGATGACCAGGAGGCAAAGAGCACAGTGGCAGCTCCTGGGCTGCTTGTACCCCGCTTTAGCCCAGGGCCCCCAGGAGAAGCTGGGATAAATCTTCCTTCAAGCTTCATCCACAGAAACTCAGGGTGCCTGGGGCCATCAGCCATAGTCTTCTGTGGTGGAGGTGGTGACAGGCAGACCAACAACAGAGCTGGAAGGAGGGAAAAGTGAGCTTTATCTCTCTCTGCTGCAGACCATAGTGCTGAGGCCTGCTGCCTGCCACCTATATTCTTCCTGCCCCACTGGGCACTGGCACAGAGCTCCCATTGCACGGCCAAGTCATGTCACCTCCTGCATCCTCTCACAAAGGCATTACAAAACTCCTCTCTCATCACAGGTGCCTACACATGATCAGATTGCAGAAGGTGCATTAAACCACCAGCAATGGCTTGTGCCAGCTGTGTGGGCTCCCTCCATGTCGCAGCTGTCACCTGCTGCCTTTGCTCTCTAGGCCGCTTGTACTCTGCCATGAGGGTGCTTCTCTCAGGGAAGTGGAAAGTGAAGCCAGGATCCCAAGACTCCTTCTCCACTCCACCTACTCCCATAATGGGCAATAATTTACTTTCTTTGCCCTGTGGGTGGGGACAACAGGCCGCTTCCCTCCAGAGCCAGCCTGTGGATTCAACAGCCTCAGGCCATTTCTCCACAGCCCAGGTTCCAGGGAGTCCCACCAGTCCTGTCCCCAAATCTGCCAGGGGCACAGCTGTGAGGACACAGCGTTTTCTAATCATCCCAAAGGCATATGCACCACCAGGAACAACTAGTGTGAGGGACAGCTGCTCTTTTAGAAATGTTGCTTGGTGCTTGCCACGCTGCCCTGCAGTTCCCTGGTGGCATTAATGTACCCAAGTGGATCCCACGCAAACCCTGGGGTTACTTGCACACCTCAAATCTCGCGTATGCTTACATGTGGTTGAAACAATATATTGATATGGTTTAATTCTTAACTGCTAAGTTTAGGGGAATCATCTGTATAATGAGCGTTAAATCATAAAGTTCTGTTTTGAAAATATGACTCACTAGTGGATAGAGTTTTCCCAAATTGCCTAAAAGTTTAATAAAATAATCAACTTAGCAGAGGGGAAAAAAACACAAACTATTCCTATAAGGAAATCACTCTATTGCCTATACACGTGAATGAGTCATTTTAATACTCAGGTTCACTGCCTCCTCTGCATTTAATCTCTTCCCTTTCATGTCCTACTCTGATTTTTTTTTTTTTTAAAGACATTCAGGCTTTTTTAAAATTAATTATACAAATCATTAGTATTAAAAAGGTAATATAATGGTTTCAAGAACAAGCTTCACAGACTATCTGCATATTTAATAATTTCTGCTAATAAATTTTTAATCACTCATTGAGTTCAGGTTCTTGTCTTGAAGCTTAACTTGATAACAAACCTAGCAACTGGTAGAACTAATTGGTACAGAGTAAGTGAATAATTTATAAGAGAAAAAAGCACTGGATTTTCTGGAGGTGTGCAGAGACCACAAGTCACAGATATTTCTGGGAGGAAGCAGGAAAACAGGGGCTGATTACAGGAATTTCATGATACGCTGCTGACATCCAGAGGCCAACAGTCAATACTGTTCACATATGTGAACCAGGCTGTAAAGCGCTCTGTAAAGACAGATTCATTAAGTTTTAAATATTCATGCATTCCATTAAAGTTAACATTAATTGCACTACCATACACATTGATTATGCATAGACTGTAAGTGTTTAACCTCTGAAAGCTTGTAAGTATATTCAAGTAATGGGTATGTCCCATCTTCGATGATTTCAGTGAAAGCTTCAGCTACGAAGTTGAAACTAGAAATGGAAAGCATTACAGTACTGAGGAACAGTAATTTGAAATACCAGAACAGTAATAAAAATAGTTATTTTACTAACCAAACAGAGACGCTGAAGTAAGCTGGAAGCTGTTTAGTGGTTTGGTTTTTTTTTAAGTAAAGCAATAAATGCAACAGAGAATATGTGTAAGGTTTCTTACTGACATGCTAGACCAATCTGCAAGCAACATCCATTAAATAGGTTTAAACAGTTAAAACTAATTGATGGCTGGGTGGCTTCTATTTAGATAAAGATGAGTAGCTTTTAAACAACGTAACAACAACAAAAAAACCCACCCCTATTCCCCTGAAATAAGCCGATTTGTGTCTTAAATGAGACACCCAAACCCCCTTGCATTACAGAATAATTTTACCCCCGGGGAAACACAAACTGCTACGATTCTTAAACCGTGATGTAACAGACAGCATTTGACAGAAATTCAATTATCCTTAAAAGATTCCACTTGTAGTTAGTTACATAAGTAATCCTCTTTTGTTTAATGGGTTAAAGCGCTCTTTCAAAACATTTAGTTTGACAAACTGTAGACTTGCTACATTTCAAAAAATTCATTATGTGACTTAATAAGATTGTTAAGTAAAAACACTCAGAAGTTAAAAAATGTCATTTAATGCAGCCTTCACTCTGGATGTGTATGTATATGCATTATGAAACACCAGCGAATTAACTTTTAATCTCCTTTGAGCCAAGAAGATCCTAAGATTGGAAACTAAGGCACAAAGGGCATGCCAACAAATACAATGTCGAGCTTTAGAGCAATCTCTGAACTCCCTCACATCTTATGGAGCATATACCCCTGCAGAGCTAATTACCCCTGATAGGAAGCTGGTCTTGTACGTTACAGTGTCTGATACCTCTGCATGGGAAGCTTCCCTCTTGCTTCCTGGCACTGCACTGCAATACACAGATACAATCACAGAAGTATAGAGATTTAAATCTGAAGAAATGTGTTTTTCAGATATCAAACCTAGGTGGTCTTACAATGATTTTCCAACAGGTTTAACACTGTAGAATCTGACCACCCAAAATAAAGGTAAAACCATGTCACTTCCTCATAGGAAAAAAAACCCCAAAAACAAAACCAAAACCCAACCAAACCCTCTGCAAACAATGCCTTTAATTTTTTTTTAGTTTTTATTTAATGGTTCCTTAAAAAAAGATATAAAATTGTCTACATTTCCCAGAGAATCTTATTTCTCAAACAGCATTGCCTACACCCTCAAAAAACTTTGTGGTCAGACATATCCTAGGTGGTATCCTAAAAACCTTGCCATTTTTCTGACGAGAAAATACTGATTGCTAGTAATGATCTTGCAAGTCATATATCAACCACCTGTACCATTTAGCATGTTTAGAGTAGTCTGGGATATCAAAGAATTTTATTCGCTTTGGGGTTTTGTTTGTTTTTCACATTATGACTACTCCCTTCAGTGATATTTAAACAAGGAGGTATCCAGTTAAGTCATTTAAACACCAAACTATTTTATTACTTTTACTGATTTGGTTTTTATAGCATATAAAAACCACAGTCACAACCAATGATCTAGATCAGGAAAGGCAGGCACAGTTAGATGGCTAGATAGATAGACAGACAGATTGATTTTGTATTGTCAGGAAGATTTTGGTTTATGTTGCAATTAAGGGAGCAGGCTAAACGCAGGAGGCAACACTTTACAGTGTAAGAATGCTCTGAATACTTGTCAGTTAAAAACTTTGAAATAGAAAAAAAGCATACTTATAAGTGATAATTAATTTTATTTGGGGAATTTTGATGTTGGGGTATGGTGGTTTTTCAATTTCACTCTGGAAAAAAAGCAACTTGAAGACGCAGGCACTGATTCTTGATGATTGGTGTGTCCTATCCTCACCACAAGATATATCCCCACATTCTCTTCTCTTTTCTGGTAGGTCCGAAGATGATCGGCACCCACTTACTGAGAAGTTAGCTTCCCTACTGAGCATGCTAGCAAATACATAAGTACAAATAAAAATCAGAAAAGCTTTCAAGTAGAAATGGACTACAGCAATTTATTTTGCTTATCTGAAGCCAACCAAGGAACCAGGAGCGCAGAGAAGAATGTTTCTCCTTATTGCATATCAATCTCTGAAATAATGCTAGACCCAAGAAGTAATCACATTATTAAACTAACTCTGAAGAGGTTTTAATTGAAACTATATATTGTTATAATTACAACTTAAAATTATATTTGATATTTGAGTTAAGTTTATTAGACTGAAGCATTTTACAAGACATTCCTAATGTAATGAGCTTAGAGTGCCACCTATGTTGCATGTTATATGTTATGAAGAGTCATTTATTTAATGAGCTTTAAAAAACTGTATTTGCATACCAGAGTGAAAGGTCAGTGGTGTCTGGATCAAGTCACTAAATTAAGTATTATAGTATGTTATTAAGATTGCCTTCCACAGACACACAGTAAGAAAACCACTGACTGGTTACCATACTACTCTAATGCTTCCATCTACGCAACCTTGGCAGCATATGTGCACTGGCACTACTGTACCTTAGGTCCAGTATTTTTATTCCATCCCTTGCCCAAGCCTCCTTCACGTTCTCTCCTCACCAAGTCCTACAGCAGACCAGCTCACACGTCTGACTGTCAGAGACAAAGCTATCACAGGAAGGAGGGACAGATTCTCCGTGACAGCCCATCTCCATGCACTATCTTCGCTCCAGACTTTACCCCGTGGAAAGATACCCAGGACCAGGTCCTGAACCCTCATAGCAAAATCAAACCTATTGGACAACGAACTATGCGGACAGGAACACCTCTTCCAATCCAAGCCCCATTCCACTTCAGTCTTTGGTCAAGGATGCAGCAGTACCATCTGTCTTTTAAAACACAGATACCAAAAGTATTTCTCAAAATTTTACTCTGCCTACCATTACTTCTGATGAGCTTGACTGTTAGATGTTTGGTAGTTTGTAAGGACTGTCTGACTGGTAGCTATATTTATTTTTTTTCTTCTGTGATAAATAATAAAATAAGCTAGGAAATTACTGCAAATACACTGTCACAAAGTTTTCAGCAAAGATTGAAGTTCCATAGCTTTACCTTAAATTTTAAGTACTGTAAACATTATGACGCTATAAATATGGTAACATTACCTTTATTTCTTATGCGCAATTGAAGTGGTTTTCTTCCTCAACTCTGCAACAATTCACAACAGTGAACAGGCCTCTCTACCTCTCTGTCTGTATTAGAGACTGTTGGTATACACCAAACCACCTTACACACTACTTGATACTTGGTGCACATTTATACGTACCACAACCAAGTCACTGACACTCCACCTATATACTCCAGTATAAAGATGTAGATTTTGTCATCAGAGAAAAAAAATCCTTTAAAACATTACTACAGTAATAGCACAACTCAATATAACTGGTAAGTTATAAGTAGCTTTAATGATTTTACACTTTTTGTATATGATAATCCCCAAAGTAGCATTCAAAAATATAGTGAAAAATATTTATTCATTTTATGTACAAATAAAATGTGCAGTTCAACTTCTTATCCTCACCACAGTAAATGTTATTCTCTTATGTGATGAACAGAAATTACGACAAATATTTGGAAAGACAAAAAGTTATTTTTAAGCCTAAGAACAAAGATATTCCCTTCAGTTATACTTCTGTAGAAGTTACACATTATTTTATCTGAAGTTGTTTTCAGTTGGAAAAAAAAAAAACTAAGCCCATGACAACACTGAAGAACTACATAGGTAAAAATGTAGTTTGTTTTTTTTCTTTTTAAACCATAACATTAATTTTGCTGTGGCAATCACAAAGCAAAGTTCTTATTTATACAGGATATAAAATATTAATTTTTTTTCAGCTTAAACATAGAATCTTTACAATGTAATGCTTTTTCCTTCTTACTGTACAAATTGTCTTTAAGGGGAAAAGTATTATAGTATCTTCCTTTCCCTCCAATCAAGATGCTTTGGTTAAAGAGCGATACGTGTGCAACAGTGTTTTAACTTGCAAGGCAGTACTCCTTTATTAAGCTGGTAGAATTCCACTAGCTGGATGAGATCCGTGAATCTCGTATGACCATCATCAAGCGTATAGAATAGCTTCCCATCATCTTCCAACTGAAAAAATGGAAAAACAATACAGAATGAAATCCTTTTTTTTGCTATGGTATTTCTTTCTGATTGAAATACTTGTTTAAAAAGTCTTGTGGTAGACCAAGGTACTCATAATCTTATGACTATTGAGACTATGAAAAGACAGTGATCGTTCACAGCAGGATCAAAAATGAACCACAGAAAAATAATCCATTAAGTGAAATGGTACATGCAGAAGAGGACAGAATGTACGTATAAGAATATTATTTCTGCACCAACAACACTACTGTACACCTTTGCTTTGGAGTAAGTTAATGTCCCTCTGTAAAAACTCAAATGTTCACAAAAAACACCAAGACTTCGGTGTTTCTTGTCCCTCTTGTCCCTTCAGACATTTTAAAAGCTAATATAACCTGAAGTAACCTAAAATGTAAGGGAAAATAAAAACCAATCAATCAGTCTCCAAATTAATGCTTAAAGGACCTTCTCAATGCTATTTATTTATTTACACTTAATAGGAAGGTTTATATTCCCAATGACTAGGAAAAAAAACAACAGTTCTGAAGAATAGTAGGATTTAAAGTTCAAAAAGCTAACTTTGATCTCCAACTAATAAGCTACCAACTTCCTGCAGTAATACAAAACACCTTGTTTCCTAGAAAATGATAACTTCATTTAGAAGATCAGCTGCAACTGGAAATAAGACCCTTTTCCTCCCCCTCAAAATAATTTTCTGAACTCAAAAGGTATTGTTTTAGCAAAACCAGAGTGCACAGTAAGTCAGAGTATTGAGAATGGTATGAGGAGTACTGAATGCTACTGGAAACTAAATGACAAGAAAGAACTTTAAATATACCTGTGTTTGAGAAGCTAACAGCTGCCATAGACACATTCCCTCTCTGGATTACATTGTTTTAATGATTTTTTTTTTCTACTAACTAGCAAAGGATAAATTGCTTTACTTAAAAAGCAATCAAAACCATTTTTCCTTCAACTAAGGCAGGTTTACACTGAAGTGGTACAGCTCTTCTAGACCATCAGCAGAGAAAAATTTACTTAAGTCTGTAGACAATCTATGTCAAAACAAAGAATTCCTGGCTCCTCCACAGATCCTACAGAATTAGAGCAAGGTTTTAGCATATGTGTACACAATTAATTCCTCAAATGCATTGCTTACATGTGCAGAATAACATTAGAAGTGACTGGATAATTATTTTTTAAGGGAAGAGGAAGACCATGCAGATCAAAAGAAAAGGAAGATAACTGCAGCTTTCTGCCACTTCTGCTCTTAAAGAAGAGAGATTCTGTTTCCTAATAGGGAAAGAAAAAGTAGTCTCTTAAATTTGAGAGTTAAATGACATCCCAAAGAAATACAATCACACAATATTTGTACAGAGTTCAGAAGATTTTCTAAACCACACAACCGATATCCTAAAGTAAATACTAGAAGCGACCACCATCAATAGAAACTCAGAGATCTTACACCTGGGATTCTGACCACTGAGCATACACTGATGCTCACATGGGATCCAGTGCCTAGATATCACTCTACCCAAAAATCTCCTCCATTTTTTGTACCTACCATTTTTTTCACTCCTTTCTGCTCTCGAATAGTGCTTCAGTTTTATTCTACAGGAAAACTTTTTAGCGAAGGATATATGCTACAAGCCCTAGGTAAGGGATACAGAAATTTGGTGAATGGTCTCACCAGATTAGAAACACAAACACCAAATGCCTCTACACTCACTTCTACTGAGGAATAGCAGAATATCCTAAAATCTTCAGTAGGAAGAAACATGAAGACTAGAACATTATGTGGGTACAGAAGAAAGTTTCTTGTGAAGAGAGAAGAAAAAGCTACAGGTCTGCTCAATTATGTCAAGCACCTGTGGCTGAAATCCATAACGCTAAAGTGCTTCTCATCCTAATAGGAACAGCCTGTAAAGAAAGCTATACAAACCACCTAGGCAGGGAGTGTAAGGGATGGGAGAAGCTGGCCATTCAGGCAGCAGAACTGAATGATATTTTCAATGAAAACTGATAGAAATATGATTTCAGTTTAGGGAATTTCAGCTTACCTGTAAGTAGCTAGACTAAATAATGGTATCATTTTTTCTGCTAAAATTTCCCCTGAAGAGGACTTTAACATAAACATACCACAATAATACAAACCAAGAAGATAGGTCAGCAAAAGAATGTTGGGACTCTAAATATTGAAACTTTCCTGATGAGTCAGATACACACACACACACGCACACACAGAGGCAGTCCACTTAAACACAAGACTAAGAAGAAACTGTGCACATACTGAAAAGGCAACATGACCTTTAACGAAACATGACTTTCATGCTTATACTCCAGTTCAAGTAGATTTGTCTATTTTTATAAGGCACTTTTTAGGATTTCATAGTACTAGTCAAACTTTGTAAGAAATCAAACAGCAAAGCTCAATAATGTTCAGCTCAAGAATACCACCTATTTTTAGTCACACAGGTATTATGTTTACATCTTCCATTTAAAGGCAAAGCCAAAAAAACATTCCATCACTAGTCTATCACAATTATTCAAGTACTTGTTTTATAACTGTATATATAAACTGAAAAATATACTTACTTGTACAATTTGAAAGTGTTTTATTTTTAATCCATGACTCAATGATAACACAAATGCTTTGGGATTACTTCGGCTATCACGTACCAGGAATACCCTAAGAGAGATTGAAAATTTTCACAGTAAGATCACTCTGGAAAGCCTTTTGTTAATATTCAGATAAAACTGTTGTACGTTCATTACAGTAAGTTATCACCAAAAAGTAAAAAGATAATGTTATGTAACTTAATCAGTTATGTAACTTAATTTCTTTTGAGATCATGTCATTGGAAATACTCTTTCTTAAATTCTCCATCCCCCTGTCTATTATGTGAAAAATATTTGTACTCAGAATGACCGCTGCTGGAGATGGTGGTTTTTACACCGCATGGAATTACAATGCATCTCTTGAGACGAAAAACCACCCTCACTTTGCTTTGAACAAATTTTTCTTTGGACTCCCGAGAGTTACCTGAATAACAGGTATCACAAGGAAAATTCAACGTGAAGTTTGCACAAAAGGTAGAGTGAGATGTAGCAGTATGATTTCAACATCTGAGCTAAATTCATAAATGCACGCTCACTTCTACACATCAGCAAAATTCCCACTGAGACAAATGAATGCTCTGCTCACTTTATGGCATCATTATTCAAATCACAACACTCTCAAAGACCAACAGCTGCACTGCAACTACTTGCTGGTAACTTATTCCAACCAGGTTATGGGCAGATGTAATTCCAGCAGGATAGTCTGGTACAGGCAAAGGATGATTATGAGTAAGAGCTTTCAAGGCATCACTGGATTTGGAATACTGGCAGAGAAGAACATTTGGAGGACAGAGAGAAGTACTTGATTCACACCTTTGTAGTGCAGAGTCTGAACTGTTTGTACTGTGCAGGTGTGGCACTGATACAGCTAACCAATGCACTAAAGAAGGGAAGGGCAGCCATTGGCAAGTATGCTCCTCTTTCAGGACACAAAAGAAACAGCCAAAATGAACTTGCAGGTATCAACCAAGTGAGCACCAGTAGCCACATAATTTTGCCCAAATACATATCAGGAATGAAAGCACTCCTATTATATGAAAAGCAAGGATTTCAGGAGAAGAAAGCAGACAGTCTTACCGTGGGTTTTCACTAACAGCATGCATCTAAACTACTAATTTAACCTTCAACATTCTCTTTTTACTAAGTAATAAAATAACTGGAATTAAGATATCTGGAATCCATAATCATTAACATTTCTATAAAAATCCCCATCCAGTCTAAAGCGGAATTCTGATACTAATTCAATTATTAAAGAGGACTAACTGCCAACTCAGCATAAGACTGTAAGAGCTCACGCGTCTCAGGACAAGGAAGACTTCTTCAGAGGCTCAGGCTCTCCTAAAAGCTCTCTCTCACCACCTAGTGGCCTTTCACCCTCTCCAGGATATGAATGAAAGTTTTCAGAGCACAGAGAGATCATAGAATCATAGAATGATTAGTGTTAGAAGCGACTTCCAGAGGTCATCCAGTCCAATTCCCCTGCGAGAAGCAGGGACACCCCCAACTAGATCCTTTGCATAAACTCAATTCTTTTATCTGCTTGTCATTAAGGACTTGCCATTTTATTTTATACAGAAAAATGACGCTGTATAGCTATCTGCAAAGTGAGAGATTCTAAGTGAGGTATCTACACCCAAATACTGGGATTCACATTAAACAAAACACAAAGTAATCACGCCATGTAGGAAAGAAAGAAAGTACAGTTTGATTAGAATTTATGTTCCACTTCAGCAGTTCTTTAAAGTCCATTTTCTTAATTTTTCCTTGTTTTAGCAGCAAAGATAAGCAACAGTTCCTCTCCTTCTCATTAAAAATTTTTTACTGTTTTCTAACCTTAACAGAACAAAAAAAACTTTAACTGTTAAAGAACCTTTAAAATGATCACTTTATTTTGATAAAAGGGTTGTGGTTCTTAGAAATTTTGGTTAGAAGGGTGTTTTTTAGGCATGTTGTATGACTCCAAGCAACTGCTCCTTCATAAACTTAAAAGGAATTCTCTGAATGATGAGTTGCATTTTGTCATGGGCCTTTTTGTAATGGTATTATCCCATTCATCAATCAGATGCTGATCAGTTTGTAATCCTGTCAGCTATTTATCACTAAGAAGTCTTCAGATTTCCTTTAGGGGGTAAAGTATGAAATCTACAATAGTGGTACATAAACTTCTTTAAGAAAATTCAACAGTAAATCAAAAAACTTTATTCAGTTCTAGACAGTCCACACAAGAGTATCATCATCATCAAAACTACAATACCTATCTATGAACCGATCCACAAATATAATATAAAAAACACTCTACTAAACAACAATGTTAGCAACAAATTCACTGCCTCATCTCAAACACCACTGCTCTTTACTTCTCAAAACCACTGGGTTTCATGTGTGTACCCACTGAAATACACTGGAGAATTTTCAGCCCTAGACTGACATACTGCTCAGAAATACAGGTCAGATTGATTCCGTGTCTCATTCCTGTCATGTAACAAATGCAAAAAATAATGCAGAGTAAAAATCAGTTTCAGAATGATTAGCATGCCTTAGAAACAGGACCCTTGGAACTAAAAACAAAAAGAAGAAAATACAAAAAGCAAAGTCCAATTACCCACAGTTGCTGTGGGTTGCTAGCTTTTTTCCCATTAGAGCCCTTTCTGCAGATGTAGAAAACTGTTACAGAATTCTTAACCTAAACCCAAAGAAATTTAACCAGTAATCTGATGTTACAGGTACCTAACTGAAAACAGACTCAGAGAAACTTAGATTTTTATGGCATTACTTGTTAAATGAAGGAGACCCAGTTTTGCATTTAGTACAGGAGTAACGATAAAAATATGGAAATGAAAACAAGGAGAATTTGAACATGAAATACTAACTTGCTTTGTCTTTTTTTTTTTTAATATTTAAATGAGAGAAAAAGAAAACCGTTACCCTAATATTTATTGTTTACTGTTAAAGGATAATACAATTTTCAGTCATTTTATGAGGAACTGCATGCATTTTTCAATGGCTATCCCTGCACAGTTCATCTCAGAATAAGGGTAGTCAATCCTTTCAGGCTTTCCTTCATTCTTCCATCACTAACAGATACAAAGACAATGGTGCCAAAGTTGACAGTGCCCAGAGAATATTGCGCAAATAGAGAGAGCAAGTGCCTGGCTCTGAGCGGACATAAGTAATCTGTCAGTGACAGAATCAAAGTGTTAGATCACCACTTTATTGCTTCCAAAAGATATAAAATAGAAACCAACTGATCCCCAGATAGCCCTATATAAAAGAATTTTTATTTCTATTAGGTAAGTGCAAAATCTTCCTTCCTCCATCTCTCCCCCAATAAGCAGTACATGAAAACAGCAGTTGTTGACTAGAAACACGTCTCGGAAGAGTTATGTAAAGAATTAACTTACCCATCTACAAGTCCGTGCTGCAAAATAAGTCTCTGAGCCTCTTCTCTAGAGATTTTATGATGAAACCATGACTGAGATCTGTGTATAGCTGTAGAAATAAAGATCTTTAAAAAATATTTTGCCTGTATTGAAAGAATGCTATTGCATTTCTTTGGCAGTGAATTAACTCACACATACCCATGTTAGACATGGCAATGGGACTACCATGTGAGTTGAGTCGTAGACACCCTCTCCTCTGTATGAGAGAGAATTTAACACATGATTTCAAAGTTTGTTTAAGAAAAAAGATCAGAAAATATTATTTTTATAAAGTAAAAGTGTTTATACCCGCCATGCTAATCCTTCTTCAACTGCAACTGAAAGAGCTTCTGTTGGATTTTCTATAATTCTGCTCCTGTGTCCTGAGAAATCCATTGCTACTAAAGAATTTTCTGAAATGCTTCTCTGCAACAAAGAAAAATAAATTTAGTTTATTCATTTCTTTAAAAGATTCATCATTTAAAAGTGAGCTTCTGAGAAAATATTATGTTTTGTAAGTGGTGATTCAAGTATCTTCAGTGTTTCCCATCACTGCCAAACTCATTTTACCCTAGGGAGCATTTGTAATTCCAGTATGCTGCTGCAAAGCTCAATTTTAAAGTCTAGGAGGACAGATCATCTTTTTGCATTACCGAAATGGATGATAAATGTATCATTTCATCATAAACTCTATTTATATTTTTAACTATAACTAGTCCTTTGCATGTCAAAACAAATCAGGAAACTGTTACTACAATGTCCAAGTAAAAAAAAAAATACAGAACCATCAGGCTACCAATGGTTTGAAATATTCTGCTATACAAATATAATAAATTTATGTATTTTATATATAAACTTTCATGCAAAGTTTACCCAATTTGATCATTGAAAAAAAAAAGCCATCTTTATGGTGTTTACCTTATGTTTTAATACATCCATTCTAACTGTTAGTGCAGATGAAACAACTGTAGGGTCTCTTATTAAAAAAAATGCTTTGGGGGTGTGTGTGGGGGTTCTCCTCGTGAAGAGTTTGAAACAGTAGAATAAAAAGCACTGAATTCTGAGAAAACAGTCTTAAAACTCACCAAAATACTTCTCAGAAATCAAAATCAAATTTAATACAGATTGCAATGGCTCAAATGTTGACTGGAACACAAAATAATTACAAAGAATGTTCTAGAATTCAGTAAGTTAAAGTAACATCTGGAACACAGCAGGACCAGATTTCTGTAGGGATAGCAAGCTTTCCAGTCCAAAAGCAAAGCAGCTGTTTTGCTCCTGTTTGCTTACAAACAGGAGTATAACTAGAAATGGACAAGAAGAATTGTGTAGTTCTCTAATTCTTTAAACTGTAGTCTAAGGTCTGCCCGAGTAACTGTGAGCTCAGAAGAACTCAGTAGAACTGCAGAACAAGGGCAAAATAAGAGAAAATGTTTGCCTTGAGGAGAGCGGCAGGAGCTCCGTGCAGCTGACCTGGTTGTGAGTTACTGAGGAATGTGAAACACGGACGTGGTTCCCCTATGAAGCAGGGTCAGTAGCATGTGCTGCTAAATCCCAAGTTTATCCAACTCAATTCATGAATTATACACAAATAGAAAAACAGTGCCATGCTTAATATTGGTTATAGATTCTGTGGGCGGTAGAAGCTATGCAAACTACAATGCCCAAAACAGTGAGAGACAGAGAATCAGTAATGGCTCCCAGATCCATGATAAACCAGCAGCTGGATATTGTAACAGCTTCACATAGGGAAAGTACGGATACGATCAGCATCTTAAGCACAATTTTGAAGGCATGCTTATTAACAGTATCACTGAAAATGTGGGGGTTTTTTTATAGCTATAACAGCAAATGTATATTTGAGGCACTTTAACAGCAAGAAATGTAATGGAAGCTCCCAAATTCCACTATAAAATCACTGTCACAAGTCCTGACAACAAGTAATTTTTACCCAATTTAGTTAAAAAACCCACAAAAGCGATACATGTCATCCATGAAAAAGTCTGAAATTAAGTGATTCATAAACTGGAATAACGTAAGAACAATCTGATCCAATCCCAACTATTTGACTGAGGAGATGGACACCACATCTAGGATAAGCATAAGAGAGACAAGTGACTCAAAAATAACATGATGGCAGAAACAACATATTGATTCATGGAGCTACTGTAGACATACCATAGGTGTTATATTCAAAGGGCTGCAGCCACTTCTACCTTGATATGGTTGAATGTAATTCTGATAAAGCTGCATCCCATACTAAAACCAGAAAATAACATGGTTAGAATTAAAAGAATTATAAACCTAAGCCAAGCGATTTCCTTCTTCCACATGTAACAGACAAGACAAGCCTTTCTTTACCATTGAACAAGAGGGACAAATACTGGAAGGGTTAAGAAATGCACATCATCATTGTTGTTGCTGCTGTCTTTTTAAATGTACACATTTTGTTACAGACAGACACGTTTTAAAAAACAATCGAAGTTCCTTTCTTGTGTATTCTTATAGCTTCATTCAACACTACTCAGCAATCTCACTGAATTCAACATGGTTACCTATAAGCACATGCTTAATCTTATGTTTCAGTATCTGCAGGACTGAGATTTCAAGATACCATTCCATTCTACAATGGAATCACTACAATGATTCCAGTAATTTGGTCTCCATTTGTTGGGATGAAGAAAAATGAGCTTTCAGACTATGAAACCGGTACTGTGCATCTCTACTGCACAGTACCAAAGTTTTACATAGTAGACTTAAGAAGTTAACACCACACACAAAAGTTACCTTAAGCAACCTAATTGCTGTCATCCAACAGGTCCTACTTTGTTCATCATCTGCACAGAGCTGTTTCAGGTCTCTGGTTCCTCCTGATTTGTTAGGCTAGAAGGCCACAGCACATTTTTTTTAGCATTAATGCATATCTTGAAGATAATACCTGTTGAAATAAAAGCCACTAATTCTCCTATTTTATAACAGACAGCTGAATGTTGCTTTCAAAAACCTTAAGGAAACTTAAGCTTACCTAAAACCTGTGGCTTGCTTTAATATATATCATAATAATAAGCTTGTACCTTAAAGCAGAATCCATAGTTTGTTGGTGCCCCAGAAATCTTTTTGCCTGTCAAAGACATGTACATATCACTATTGCTGAATTCACAGAAAAACTGCAGATGCCTTGGCTCCTAAAAAGAAGAGCAATGTAATACAGTTAGACTATTTTAGACAGCCTCTCCAGATAAGAAACTCAGAAGTAGTATAGTAGTTATCCTATTCCAAAATACAGTCTTACATACTGCAGTTTTTACTGTGACATCATGAAATCTAGGAAGAGAAAACTCAACATTAATTTTATTTATTACCTCAAACTAGTCAAAAGTTTTTTCTCCCTCTCTGGAAGAATAAACAAAGTACAAGTGATATAATTTCTGGGATAACATCCACTAAATTGAAGACACAATAATATTAGAGCAGGAGTCAAGTTTTCAGAGCAGTATGCATTTCAAACTTCAAAATAAAATACACATTCATAATCTGAAAAACAACATTCTGTAATAAGTACTGCCCAATACTATTTCTAGCTATTATCATCATCCTCTAAGGTTAATTAAGTCAAGGAAACAAACTAAAGAAATCTGCTGAAGGATACAAAAATAGCTCGCTGAATACCATTTCAGTTCACGCAGAAAACTTAGAACAAGAAAAAACACTGGTTTAAGTGCTTTATGTAAATGGTTTCTCAGCTCCAACGTTATCTTCCTTATAATCGGGTTTAAAGTACTGCTAACCACAAAGTCAAATTAGTAAAATGAAAAACTGTCCAGTGACAAAATTTGAGAAATCTCATAATCTTCCTGTAAAACCCTGGGTTTTACAGGAACTGTAAAACTGTAAAACATAGGGTTTTGGCTATTTTAGATAACAAAGTATTATAGTCACTTTTTGAGCATCTGCTTCTACTTCAAAATTTTAACTACTCTGAAAATTCATTGTTAAAAGGTACTCTGTTAAGAGAGACTGTAAAAGTACTAACCAGAATGAAATAAAGTTATGAGGCAAAAATGAATTACTGTTTTTAAGACNTTACCTTAGATGTACCTTTAGTGGAAAAATAAAGGCCAGATCTTCTCAAAAGAAAGTACAATTTTTTCCATGATTTTTTTCCCTGCTCCTTGGCATGCAAATAACCATGAATCTCTGGATACGTGCTGGAGCTTAGGAACATCTGAAAGAAAATGCATTTTTCTTTTCATTTGAAAGTGGCTTTCTTTTTCATTATTCATACTCTGACAGGACTAAGGGGACTATAAACCCCTAAATCCATTACCACACCACAGTAGCTCAGTTATGATTGCATCTAATCCCATTAAGAGTATCTCTGATTTAAGGCGTGTAAAATGTTACACAACTCCAAGGTATGCTAAGGAAGTTACATATTTATATGGAACATATGGTTTGAAATGAGAGCATTAGTTACACAATACAATGACTTCAGCAACCAAAGCAGTGTAAGAAGTTCTGATATTATGCCTGAGATCCTATTTATATAAAACTGCAAATCAGTGCTAGCAAAAGAAGAAGAGAAAAACTACACTCCTCCCCACTCCTGTGTTACAAACCAGATAGGAAACTGAGTTAAAATTAATTCAGCAAATCAATTGCAAAACCAAAATCCCAAAACCTACTCAGGATCCGAAGTGATGCTTAAGTAGCAGCTTTAGAAACTTTAGTTGAACCAAAACCAGGAGAAGCTGGACCAGTCACCAAACAGGTCCTATCTCTGCTCAGGGTCATTTGGCAGAGCTTATTGAAGAAAGCTGCATTGGGAGGAATGGGAGAGGACAAACATCTGAAAGGTCAGCCATTGTGCCTCCAGAACTGCCAGGAAAAGGTGCCCACCATCACAAGCCATAGAAAAGGCAGAAAGTTATGCACAGAGAAGTTAACTATCACATTGAGAGAAGCTAAGTGATTCACTGACTCTACTCATGAATTCTCTTTAGCCATTTCAGACAGATGTTGTCAGACTACCACACAGCTGTTACCTTGCTAACACCAAGTACACAGTTTTACTCTATGTAATGCATTTATTTTTATAACTCTTCTTCCAATAAACTATTCACAACTATGACTCACATCTAAACAGACTAAGCCAGAATTCCTCCATTCCCATATATGCAAAGGAATCTGTGCTGTTACTAAGCTCTTCAAGGAACCTTGCCCCAGACTAGCCTGCAGAATCATAGATACCACCCAGGCTTACACAACCATAGGGAACAGGGGATGTTCTGGTTGGTACCTGCAGCTTTAATTGTACACTGTCACTTCCAGAAAATGTGATCTGACCACACTAACCAGTACATTACGTGGCATGAGCCAAACTAGACAATACTGGATCACAGTGAATGTGACACTGGAATATATCAAGTACTCCCTAAATAAAGCACTCCAACCAAGGCACCCAAGGTTTCTTTCACTTCTGCCATTCTCCTACTTTCTAGACAGATGCATGACTGCACCACCTGCAGACATTGCCAAGCTAGAGTGAATGCAGTAGTATGAGCAGGCTCCAACTGCCAGGGGATTGCCCAAGCCCATGGCTAGGAATGCATTAGGATTCACTGCTACTTGCCTAACTAGTTAAATTACATCTATCTAGATGTACTGCTGTCACACAGCTGCGTACAAATGCAGTTTAAGAGATTTCAGCAACACCAAGTGGACAAGTAGGCCCTGTTTGGTATTCTAGCCTATCAATCTTTCAGTTTGACATGTATTTAGAGGTTCTCTGATGGTGAATGCAAAGCCTGCATTGAAAAAGTATTTTAAAATAAACAAACAAGTCAAATGGAAGCTTTAAGATACTATAAAAGAGTCCATGTATGTAAAGCCAAAAGAGCATCAGTTTAGGTTTTAGCATCTGTGCTGAAGACGAATGATTGGCAAGCTCCCAGTCTGAACAAATATCTTCCCCGGGATTTCTGACATAAGAGGTTCAAACCAGAGCACTGTCATAAAAAGTGCTTTTCTTACTCCGAGTACCAAAGAGGAAGAGCAATAGAAAGCTCAGCTTTGTCAGTCCCTGTCGTACCCATGCTATCAATCAAAATATATCAGCAATAATACTTGGAAAAAAAGGAAATCTTAGATCCATCTTTTTCTAAGACAGCTGAAAACTGTGTGAGAAAATTTAACATGAACAAGCTGTAGTCAAGCCAGAAGGAATGAGCAGTAAACACACCTCAGAGTGAGGTACACTCTTTCCCATGCAATAATCTATATAACATAGTATACAGGATGGCATCAAACATTACCATGTCTTCTAGACATATATGATAGTATATGATAATATATGACAGCACCAAGAACATGATTATGATTTGATTAAATGCAAAAACCAACCAATATAAAACTAACATGAATTTTAAAAAGCAAATACATTTCTTGTGTTGGGAAAAAAAAAACCCAAAAAAAAACCAGAACATCAACTCAATAAGTGAAAAAACAACAGAAGAGGGAAAATATTGCACTGGTTTGGATTAATATAGTAGAAAAAGCCCTGACAGAAATACTAGATGTCACTGGAAGCAATAATGATTGAAGGCTGTACCTTTACCATTTTCAATGAAAGGATGGGTGCAGTTGTGGAGACAAGATCTGCCATCGTGGATGCTTCTTGAGCACTACACAGAGTTTTGGAGAGTGAAATTAGAGAATCCATCATTTTCCTCAGCCTGTGAATCTGTTTTGAATGTGATGATAATTTCTTCAATGATATGATGACAGGCAGCCATGATCCAGACCAAAGCTACAGAGAATGAGCAGGATTTTTCCTTTGAATCTACTGATAAATTTTGGGGGCCCCGAGTAATACTAGAACTGATACTGACTCTGCATTGCCTCCTACAGACATCTATCTGAGAGTATGGACTGGGAGGGAGGCCAGCAAAACTCAGCATGGAAAGTGGGCAAAGGCAATGTGCAGACTACAACACATCTAGGAGAATGACAAGAGACTGAAACTCAGTGTATGGCTATTTCCACCTGAAGACTGGAACAGAGTCAAATGAAAAACTGGCCACGCGAAGAGGGACTTGCTGTGGCAGAAACTGTAAAGAAATTCAAGTCTGAATCTTAAACCTGTGAAGGTGGAGGACGAGAACAATTAAGAGCCTGGGGCAAGAGACAGCAATGAGGAAAGGGGAAAAGGAAAAGACTGTATCAGTAATTCTACCTTTCACAAAATTATGAGTGTGGTAACCCTGTCTTGTCAATTTCAGCATATATAACATTTGTTTTCTGATTTGCTATATTTATTTAGGAAAGATACATATTCCCTTCTTTAGTATATTATATGTCAGGTGAAAAGTTTTTTCATTGCTCTGGAAGATGGCTTGGACATGTGCTATCTACAACAGCTTTTTTTAAATGTATTCATATTGTATATGTTAAAAGCTATACAAGACGAACTATGAAATTAAAGTGTACCTACAGACATGAATACCAACTGCATCTATTAAACAATGAGGAAGGGGGGAGGAATAGGTCTATTCTTAAAGCAAAACCAGAGGAAAAAACTATGCAATTTCAATTACCTATTTTGAATATGTCACCCTTAAATTTAAGAGTGGCTTACATTATGCATAGTGAAAAAAATCTGCTTCAAATACAATTAAAGATTAAAAAACCAATTACAAAATCAGCAAAATGTTACTTACAGACAGATGAAAATGAGAGAGACATGGATAAAATTGTGACCCTTCAAAGTAATTTTAAAAAGAAATTATTGCCTTCAGTGAGGCTAGGATTTCACCCATCAACTCAGGAGGACTCAATTCTGTCAACACAACTTATGCTGTGCAGTCTATTCATTGAAATTGCTGTCATGAAGAATATAAGAGGATCAGGTATGTACATGAATTAACTTAAAGTAAGAGTTTCTCCAATAAACAGACCAGATTTTAAAGAAGTCGCAAGCCCCATTTAAAACTACATTTGGCAAGAGTTTCACATCTAATTGCTGAAGTAATTTTTGACCAACTATGAAAGTTACCAATTCTCAAAAAAAAAAAAAAAAAAATCCCCAGCCCAAAATCTGAATAGTGTATTTCATTACTATAGGGAGAGGCCTCAGATTAAATTGTGTCAAAAATGAATTTACTATTAAGATTTTTAAAGCATTCAATTTGAAAAAACAACCTAAAGCAAGTTCCAAATGATCCATACTGCCTACCACAAGAGACTGTGCATACAGCATTGTGTCTTGTACCAGCTACTCTAGCAACACACATACTACTTCTGTTTTTTTAGGCTAAAGGCTATATATAGCTTTTTTTAGGCTATAATCTCTTCATGCCAGAGATTATACCTCTCTCTCCAGTATAGAAACAATCAGCATATGTCAGATCTAGTAATTTTAACCAGCACATGCAAAGTGAATAGGAAACAGGTATACGTTTGTTTTGGTTTGGTTCTGAGGCTATTTAGATGCTCTGGTTTTCAATAATTTGTAGCAAAAAATTAAATGCTTATATTAGCAGCAAAAGTGAACCAATTTTAATTAGATATGCAGCATCCTTTGAAATCACAATGGTTTTATGTAGGTTTGTAAAAATTATTTACAGAATCTAGCATGTGCCAATTAAATTTAATTTGAAACATTTTTTACTAGATTTGGGATAGCCTTGACCTCCTAGGCTCTAACTCTACAGAAGAATGCTTTGAGAATTGGTTCATTAACGTTTTTCATTTACTGGTGGATGCTAAGGTAGAATTTACTACGTTGATACAAAAATATTTTTAATTTCCATACTTCTTTTAGTTCTACCTTAAAGATCTTGTGTTACCATGTTGCCTTTCTAATCATTCTTTATCCCCAAAACTCACACATATGGATGCTAAGACCAGAGAAAGTTCTATTAATTAATTTTCCTTGTGACAAGGAAACAAGAGTGATGTGTATGTTTCCACCTTTATTACTCATTTTTCCCCTCTTTGAGAAGTAAGACGATGATCCCTGATATGGTCATTCTGTGAAATTATTCCCGCTGTAAATTAAAATCTTTTCTCCGCTTAAAAGATGACTAACACTGAGTGACCTACCATATTTTTTTTCAAAGGCTACAGTAGCCTTCAAGCTAACAAATCATACCAGCCAGTCTGAATTTTCTACTAATTAAGTCTGATAATTTAACTCTTTTTTATATCTATTTGTTTCACATTACCAGCTCCCAGTATTCTACAATGCCTGCTGCTAAGCATGTGCTGGGCACAGCAGCACTCCACCTCTTCAAGGTCTCTCACCTGAAATACCCAATGAAGCTATTAACCACTTCTATTGCATTTTGTTTGTTTTGGCACTCCTTGATTCTGGAGGAATGAGCAAGTTTCCAAGTGTCTGGCTTGGAACACATAATTTATTTTTTAATTTATGTTTTTAACCATATTTTGAGTTACTCAAAACCAAGCAAAAGATCCAACAGTGACAAAGAGCTACATTCACACGACGCAGCCAACGGAAAATTCTGAACTATACTGGCTCACCTTCATTCAAAGATTACGCACCTGTAATATCTCAGAGTGGCTTATAGCTGCATTGGTCTCACTTGGAAAAGATATCATGTGATCTGGAAAAAAGCCCTGTAACAATAATTGGTGTCAAAGTTCCATAAAAATGAACATCTCTTTTGGATGTAAAATTAAAATTCTGAATGTGCTTTAAGACCCTACAGATTCTCTGAACAATAATTTAAGCTTACGTTAATATCATTCCTATAGTTTGTCATGTCTGATATATTATTTGCTAAAAACTGAGAATTCTGAGAAAATGCCAATGGTCTCTGCAAGCAAATGGGTTTTATACTCCACTGCAAGTTGTACTGTAGTTCTTGGCCCTTAGCGTTGTTCTTCTAATAGTAGTTTCTATTGCTGTTGGCATAAGAATTGCCTGGGGTTTCAATATGCTACAAAGTAGAGAGAATACACACCAACAAGCTGAAAAATATTTTTTCTATTGTTTTCATTATACTAGAAAATATGTAAAATATTTTGGAATAACTTTCATTAATAGAAAATAAATCCTCTCGGCTGTTTTTTGGTTTTTTTTTTCTTTTTTTAGTTGTCTGTTTTGTATGACATAAATATTAATTAAGACCAAAATCTGGCTACATCAATATAGCGTGGTAAGCAGACCACATTTAAAAAGCCGATTTCACTACCACAGAAAACTCAAGGTGTCATTTATTGGCCAGACCTGCGGCTGAGGAAATCAATACAGTCATGAAATAAGAACCAGCCAGAGTCTGACCACTACTAATAAAGTTTTCTCAAGGTCTGGACAAGTTTAATTGCTTACATTCTCTGGAAAATCCAATGTTCACTGACTTCATTTTTAACAAAATTAAACTACTGGTAAGAGTTAATTCCTATCAACTCATTTCTGATGAAGCAATTCTTTCTACGTGTGGGACCACCCACAAATGACTGAAGAGGAACCGTAAGGACTCCAACTAGCTACATAGCTGCATGAACACTCACTCCTCAGCTGGTTTGACTCAATGGGGAACCAATATGCAAACATCTTTTGGAAGCCTCTCTGCTAACAGTTGACCACCTGTGCTGGTTTTGCTGGGATAGAATAATACTCTTTGTAGCAGCAAGCGTGGGGCAGTGCTCTGGATTTGTGCCAAAAACAGTTAATGGCACAGAGATGCTTTAGGTTACTACTGAGCAGTGCTTATGCAGAGTCAAAGATTTTTCTGCTTCTCACCCCACCAGTCAGTAGGCTGGGAGTGTGCAAGGAGTTGGGAGAGGACACAGTGAGTACAACTAATATATGACCAATGTCATTTGCCCAATCAACTGACCAATATGTGATGTCACGCTCAACATACAAAGCTGAGGGAGGACGCACAAGTTCTTGAGTGATAGCATTTGCTTTCCCAAGTAACCATTATGCAGGATGGAGCCCTGCTCTCCTAGCACCAGCTGAACACCTGTCTGCCAATGGGAACTGGTGAATTAATTCCTTGGTTTGCTTTGCTTTTGGGTGCAAAACTGTCTTTTAAACTCTCTTAACTGTCTACTAAACTGTCTTTCTCTCAGCCCACAAGTTTAATATTAAACTCTGCTTTTGCCGTCTGACTCTCACCCCAGTCCCACATGAAGTGAGCAAGCGGCTGTGTGGTGCTTAGTTGCTGTATGGGGTTAAGCCATGACATCATCTCAAGCTTAGTGCTGCAGTAGCTCTGTGTCGGGGGAGTAGACAATTTTCCCAGAGAAACACAAGTGGAGCAAGAAAAAAAACCCCTCAGATCTCTAAGATATTTTGGTATCTTAATATTTACCTTTCTGTCTTTTTCACAAGTAGATAATTTGTGTTCCCTTCCACTTTTCACCTTTCCAGTCCTCACACATTTCTACTATTTCTCCTTTTGACATCTGAAACAAGCTGGCTTTATATGAGACAGCAACAGGAGTGATCCAAATACCCCACACATTTGAGTAATGATATGGTGAGTTTCTTCTGCTGAGCCAGGACTGCTTCCATGGCCTTTGCCATCAACCAAGGTCTGAATCAGCAACACTGGCCTCCGACAACATCCTTGAGTTATAGGTTGTCTCTTTTCTTTCAAGTCCTCACACACACTAACTTTGGCTTCACTTTCACTTACTCAAGTAGGTTGTGGCTTCTTGTGGCCTTTTCTGTCAGTTGTCATTTGGCTGCAGTGCTGAGATGGTGCCATTGGGCAGTACTAGGCTCCATTGTATATTCTGTTGTCACTTGATGGAAATTTCATTCAATCCCAAAAATCTGATGTTGTCATAGGTTCATGTGCAAACTTCAGAAAGTTAAACCCATGTCTGCCCCCCTCACCCAAGTATGAACACAGATGTTTTACAACTGCAACAAATGGACTAGCCAGCAGTTATACACACTACAAAAACTCCTACATATTCCCTCCCAATTATAACTTTCAATGTGTGCGACACTCAGCTTTACACTCTGTCTATCTGTGTGTAACAGAAAAGCCTGACAGCAACAGCAACTGCACCTTCATAGATAAAATGTTAGAACTTACCAGTGGATTTTTAAAAAACTCATACTTGGCATAATTTTTTCTAAAATACAGTTTGTTTTCCTCTTCCATTCCCCAGTTTGACTGGACTTCCATCACTAATTCATGGTCTTCTAAAGCTCTTCCTGTAAAAAAAAAAAAAGAAACAAATTTTCAAAACCCCAACATATAACCTGTATCTAAGTGCCTGCAAGTAGGATATAAAAACATGCAGGTCAGATAGTAGAAAAACATTATTAAATTAATTTAAACTGATACAAAACATGAAACAAGCAATCTGAACACAGTCCATTAATGGCCCTCAGTAGGGCCCAATGAAATGCACTCATAGGAAAGATAATTTAAGAACTTTTCTGTAAATATGCAGCGCACGTTTACTTGTTGCATACTTTGAGTAATGTAATGAGTACTCACAGTACAGAAAGTTAGGCAAAATCCTGAAAGACTATGGATAATTTCTGTAAAATAACAATGATACTGCCTCTTTTAAAAAAAAAAATTCATCAGCTTATGAAGTCATGTTACAAATAAAGGATGAACTTGTTTCCAAATATGCATACAGTGTTTGTGGCCACTTGTTCTTTGGTGCAGACTCAAACTAATGATAACAAGATCGAGTTGAACAAAGCTGTGTATTTTATTTAAATGATCACGGTCTCTCCGAAATTTAAATTTACACTCCAACAAGGTTAAGGTTAGATCTCAAATTTATTCTTATGTCACCCTGCGAATTACAGGTTTTTAACATCCAATGCTGATCATGGTCTAAAAGGGAAAAAAGACATTCAAAATACATTACAAAAATCATGTAACTCAATTTTCTGATCATATTTTTGATACTTTATTGCATTATTAAAAGGGGTCTCGTGATATTCTTTAAATGAATGCTTGTTCTCTCACTTTTTGCTATTAGAAACTTTTTTAAAAAATCTATAGTACTTTTTATGTTGTGATTTAAAAAAAAACTTTATTAAGCATAACATTAAATTAATGCAAATGTTAAATTTTTGCAAGTGTTCCTGGCTAAGCAAAGAGCCTAACTTCCATGAAGTCTACAAATGTAAAAATCTTCTAAGAGATAAAAATCTAACCTCAAATTTGAAATTATTAAAGTGTCTTTAGAACAACAGCATCTCTTCTTTTATCTTCTCTTTCCATCTCTTTCCCCAGTCATCAATTCATGCTTCACAATGCCCAGTCTGGTGGGTAAAAACTTTACTGTAGCCTACAAATATATAAGCTCCTAGAAGTTTCCAGCTAGCAAGTTTAGAGACAATACACTCATACAGCTGATTTTCACATCAGTAGGAAAATATCAAGCTCATGACTAGAAGAATATAAAGCACTCTCATAATCTACAGATTAAGTAGGGAAAAGTTAAACTTCCACTGAATTTAGTGCATTCTTCATTGAATTAAACTCATTCTCGAGCTCATACAGTGATTAAGGATGCCTCGTGAAAGTCCTTTTGTAACCAGATCAAATGAAACAAATAAAAACATGAAGCAACACAGAAAACAAAAAAGTCCCAAAAATACTAAAACAAAAGCGAACATTTTAAAACTTACACAGGCTGCACTGACTCAAAACACATTTTGCAGATGCAGGAGTAAAGAAACATAAAAGAACTGAAGCTTTTACTCAAAACCAGTATTTTCCTTTCAGTTTTATAGACAGAAAGTGCTCCTCTGGATGACATTTAAAACTCTTAAATGTTTGGCATTGTGACATTTAAGAAAATACCATTTCCTTAAGACTTACTTCTTGGTACAAAAATAAGACATTCTGCATCACCCCAATGGATGGGTAGGGATTCTGGTGTGTACTTTTAAGGTGTCAAATCACAGAATATTTTAACTGATTCAGTTTACTTTATTGAAGGAACTGAAACATTGAGTTAGTGCTCTCCAACACATACCTCTGTAAAATCTCTAAATGTCACTATGAAAAAGTTGCACTTGGTTTAGTTAGTTTTTTCTTCCAGCTTGACTGGAGAGTTTCTACAGTCCTCTCTGCCATCTCTTCATTCCTACTACGTGTAACACAAGGAACAGGCCAAAACAGAAGTCTCCTTAACTATGGAAAGTAACTAAAGCATATGAAAGAATATTTATGACATTATTTGAAATGACAACACATTTCAAATAATCTCCTGCCAAGCTGTACAGCAAAAGAAAGAAAATTAAATTACATAAAACACTAATAAGCTATTGCCCAGTACTAAAGCAAGGACAGTGCTTTGTGAGCCTTCCCATAGCCTACCTAGAAGAATGCAGACAGTGCAATTAAATAAGAGACTGAAACACAGCAATGCTGTACCTGGCCAAGGCACTACTGCCTTCCCACAGAGGAACTCTCAAACACACATCTATTGATCTGCAGAAGCAAATGGAAAACTTAGTACTGTCAACACAAAAATTTCTCCCTAGAAAAGGAAAAAAATTCAGAATAAAGACAGTCTTTTCCTTGAAAAGAAAAACAGCTATGTAAAACTGATCTGTTTTCACAGCCTGTCCTGCACAGGAGAATTGCAATGGAATTGTGGGAGTTCAACACCAAGGTACGTGGTGGTAGGGATGACACGACATCAAAATCCAGGCATTCTTCAGCTGCCTTCAATAATCTTGAACAGTGGAAAAGCACCTAGATATTTTTTAAATTTTATAGTCTGGGGCAAAAACACATATTCCAGAACCACACAGTTTATATTTATAGTGTTGTAATAACAGTTGTACTTCAGATTTATGAAACAGAGCTCAGGCTACTGCAAAACTTTGGAGGTGGGCAGGAAGGCAGAGCGTGCTGGCAGGTGAGGCAGTGACGCAGGGTGGGCACGCTGTGGAGGTGCCACATGGCAGGCAGCAGCCATCTAGCACCGAATACACAGGAACACACAGATTGTGGTTTATAGTTTCTTTTGGGTGGGATTTGGTTGCAGTTTTTTTCCTTCTCAACCTTCACTTGCAGATACCTCCATACACCAGCAAAGGCACACCCCAATGATGTAATTAATGTCTGTCTTGATTCAAAGCGGAACGTTGTGCTTAGCTCACTAAGATTCAGGCAATCATATCTAATTCAAGAGTATTCAGACAGCTGTCAGATATTAAAGAAAATGTTCCCTAATTGGTGAATGAATTATTAATCCCTATTACACTGGAATTTAGACACACACTCACTCACAGTACTTCTCCTGTCTATATTAATTTATTTAACTCGGGAGCAGAAAACAGCTGCCCCAAGAAACAACTGTCCATTTTTAAAGCATACAAGAAAATAATAAATAGCAGTCCAAACCTAACCCAAAATCTGGAAAATGTTTGTTCATGCTACTCATTCAGTGCTCCAGAACATAATGAAAGTCAAGACCAGTTGTTAAACCTTTCCAACAACACTAGATCTAACAGTATCATAAAAATAATCGCATTATTTTTCAGTATTATTTTGCAGTATTATTTAAAAAAATAGAAAATATCTTAATTTTCTCTTTTCCTTGCCATCACCATCTAGCAAGTAACTTTATTTTTAAAATGAGCAATTCACCTTTCTCTAAACTTACACAAAAATCACAAGAGCAACCACAAGACTGTGTAGCCAATGCAGGTCTCCACACCTGCAAGCCAGCAAATTTGAGAATCTCAGAATCTTAGGAAGAGCAGCTTCAGTAATGTTTTGATATTGAAATCTTCCAAGAAATCCTTCACAATGAAGCAAACACACTGCTTGAAAAATAGGGTATCATGCAAATAAATAAACCTGAAGAAACGATGGCAATATTATTCTAGCATGGTTTGTCAAAAGTGTCTTCTTCAAAAGTTACTACACTACTTAAACACCAGCAACAGTATAAAACACAGAAAACACTTCTACTATTTATACAGTAGTGTTGTCTAAAGCCATTTTTATACCTCCTCTTCTGTAGCAGTCAGTCATTTACAGCCTCGACCCAGATTTAGCACTGACCTTTCTCTGAGCTGGAAGCATCTTACAACTGATACATTCAGTGCAAGAGCTTATAAATATCTTTGAAATGTTACAAAGCAAGACAAAAAAATTGAAAAATGTTTGTGGTTGCCTTCATAGGATAAAGGAGCAGAAAAGGGCAGAAAACAGTTTTAGCTTTTATAGTTAATCTTTAAAATATGGCTGTTAAACATAATACAATCAGAGATGCACAGTGAAGTTTATTTTACACAAATCCACAAGCCAGAGTCCCTAGATACATACACAGAAAGGGAGTTTAGCAGTAGCTTGTAGCCATATATAAATACCCAATGTAGGGCGGGGACAGTTTTGGTGGTTTTTCTTCATATCAACAGTACTGGATTTACCAGGTACTAGGGCAGTCTGAAAATAAAGGACTTCAGGGATTATTCTATGTATTTTAGAATGCAGAGATGCCCCCAAAGCACCCTCTTTGCACCACTCTGCACCATCATCTGGAACTACCCTTGAGTTTGCACATGTACCAACTTTGTAGTTCTAGAGCAGTGCCAAAGTTCAAGAACATGGAAACTTTGAGTGACATGAAATTAGGACCAGAATTTTCATGGCATTTGTCTTCTGGTAATTTTTCTGATATAATTCCCTATCAAAACCAAACACAATACAGTACTGGAACGTAGTGCTGTTAAAAGGAAATAAGACTGACTAGGGTACCAGTTCAGTCCGACATCTGAGCAGTGGGCTTCTAAACTCATCTTTTGCTGAGTGAAGTCTTTCCCAAGTTCTGTGCCTTTTACATCCCTGCAAACAACACCTTTATATATTTAATTTGTCTCAATGTGTTCTTATACTGCAAAATTACATCTAAACACTACAAAAAGGAAGAGAGACCAGAAGTTAAAACTATAGTTGACATCTGAAACCACAGATTACACCTTTTAAATTGCATTATAGAGAAAGAGGGGTTTTACTACACTAAAGGAACACTCCTGATATAGAGGAGTTTCATTTCCAGCAACTTAATAAGCAGAAAGCCACTTCAACACAGTTCACTAGACCATAATTACAAGTTTAGAAGAATGGCTTTGTTCTGCTTTTTAAGTAGTCTTGTCCACAATGAATCTAAGCAAACTGATTGCACTGAAGGAAAATACTGACAACCTACTGGGATGTTGTTTCTGACGACTGCGTTCTACTAACCAGATGGGATAGCACTGTGTAACCACTTCCTGTCCTTGATGTCAGAGATTTCACACAGGTGTGCTGTCAACAACTATGGTTTTATATGCAATGAAAGTAAGTCTTGCTAGAGATAAGCAGGAAATACCAGTCAAAGAGGAAGAACTGCCAAGGAAAAGCAAGGAAGGGCGAAGGAAGAGCATACAGCAAGAACACTGAGGGTCAGTGCTTCTAAATCACTCATAGAGATGCATATCAAACAGTGTGAGGCAAAGGTACCATGACGGAATGCAATCAACAGCTATGCTTTCAAAAAGAAACAGCAACAAACCCCCAAAAGAACAAGCTAACGTAAGTTTTGCCTATCATTTTGCTTTGAAGCCTTTCCATTACAATTGTACTTCTATGCAAAAATGAAATCCAAACACCTTTATTGCCAAACCATCACACAGTATTAGTCTTACCTAAACCTGTGTGGGTAAGTTGTTCAAACAGAGTCCAGCTGTGATCATCAGTATACTGGTTCTTCAATATCAAGAGCTGACATACATCCCTGGCTGTTATGTCTCTTGGTACTTCCAAAGCTCTGCTAGTATCATCTTCACTATACACTTTAATTACCTGCAATAAATAAATAAAAAAAAAAGCTAACATATCCATAAATTTATTTTTTTATTGTTTGGCAAAATACGTTCCTCTCTCATGACTGTGACAAGACACACTGGATTAAATGCGAAAGGCAGCCATTTCTCTCCAATACAACAGCACAACTGAGAACAAAGCAGTTGAGCAAAGCATATCCCACTTCTAAATTTAGCTATCAGACTTCCCTTGTCATGGGACGTTGGACAGATTGGTGCATTAACTTTAAAAAAAAAACAATTAGTGGAGAGGCAAATGAACCTGTTGAAACTGTGCATTCTTATATAAGCTAAAGAAGAAACCACTGAGGATAAGGAGTGAAACTCTATGACTGTAAAACTGTAGAAAGAGTTAGTTCAGAGAACAGCAACCAGATTTGAGATGCTCACAATTCTACACACAGTAAAAACATGGAGATGCCACAGAGCTGCTTCAAATTTTGACAAGCAAGAGCTGAAACTACGAGTAAAAAAAGGCATACATAAAAAGGGACTACCATCATATTAGGACCAGGAAAGTTAATAAATATTTTTAGAAGATGTACATGCAAAAAGCTTATCACAAAGTACACAAGTTATATAATTTTACCACCTTAGTTTTTTCCAAGTTTCTTTACTAAGAATGTTGTGAGCAGAGGAAGCAATATAAATTCATGACGTCTCTCATTTTTAAATTGCAGTAAAAAATAAAAAAAAATTCAACAATGGTACACATTTAGAGTCCTGAAGAATGGGTGTCCATCAAGTTCTTGAAGAGGTGAAGATACCTACTCACACTTTGTACCAAATGAGAAACACCGAAAGAGATTGAGGAAGTCTTATTGCATATTGACTGTTTGAAGGAAGGCATGACTGTTTAGGTATTCATTTTCTGTATTTTATTTCTCTGAAGGAGAATGAATAAAATTAATCAGATGAATCAGTGGATTGGATGGAACTAATGCAAATCACCAATGTCCTGTCTTCATAAACTCTGACAGTGACTAATCCCATTACAGTCAGCACAGAAGGGTTGTGGATTTTTATAAAATTATCAAATAATTTCATATTCCTCACAGCAGCCAAGAAACTCAACACTCCGTTAGATTTCTTCTATTTCTCACATTTTAGAGGCAGATGAAACACAAAAAGTGAAAAGTACCGAGGCTTCTGACACAAGGTTCAACTCTAATCTGTGGTACCACGTGTCAGAACAGTAACCTAATTCAAAAATAAAACAGATGCTTGAGATTTTATTATAAACATAAACAGGCAGGTATATATGAGTAGGTACAGGAGATCTGATGAAACATTAAACATATCTTAAAGTCTTCCAGGTACCCCAAAACATACTAAGCAAGCCAGTATGAAATATAACTTTTTTTTTAATCTTTGTATTTTCAAACAACCATATTTACCCAAAAGTCACTCCATGTCATGAGATTGGGAAGTGAATACATTAATTCCTCTTTAAGAACAGGATTTATTCCCCAATTTTTATATTTTCCAGTCGTGTGAAGTAGCACTGAGCAACACCATTCTCTAGCAGGAATGGAAGAGTCTCACTTGCCATGCCCAGCACCTGCTGCATACTGTGGCAATGTCAACACCAAACAACTCACTTGCTAGGGACAGTCTGGCCACAGGTTGAACTACCTGTTTGTGTCAAAGCACAAACATCCTCAAGACAAAGGGCACTGAAGATGTTTTTAATTTATCTCAAAAATCCACTGAAGATCGTTTTAATTTATCTGAAAAATCCTTCTCTCAATTTATTCAATTTATCCATATCCATCAGAATACAGGACAAATCTCACCTGACTCCATGCACAAAATCTATATACTGTTTTGAACCCTTCATTAAACATCAAGGCACAAATTATTTTAAAGACAAACAAATGTATTATAGTCAGTCAATCCTTAATTGCTACCGTAGCAAAAACATGCTCATTTCAAGCATCTAATGAACAGTCAGCAATGTATTTCTGCCCTAATTTGTCACAGCAGCTCCTCTGGTTAGTGCCAAAGTTGGTTTAAAGTGAGCAAGGAGCTACAACCATATCTCCTGTCACCTGATCTTCCCGACTAACAGCAAAAATCCAAAAATTAAAAAAAAACCCAAACCATCCGGTCAGCTCACACATGCCTTCCAAACATCAGAACAAGGAAAACGGACTCCATCTGAAACCCACATAAAGATTAAAGCACACTGATGACCTTACTCCTCTCCAAAAAACTCCTTCTCTCTATGGAACTACATATGCAGCAATTTTGCTTTAAACTTTGGCCCAGCATACTAAATCAGCATGAAGTCCATGTTGACTTGCTTTACTATTTCAGCTAATAAATGATGACAGCTCAAGAGTTCTACAAGAGGTTCAGCCACCCTTGCCACGACACTGATCTCCAGGATACCGCAAACATTAAAATCATGCTTCTACAGTGGTGAAAATCTCTACTTACGAATCAATCATCTCAAATCAGAGTCTTCCAGAGAAAACAGGCAAACCTTGGAGAAAGTCAGTCTGAAGTTTCCACAGTCCTAAGCTAACTTACATTTAATGCAGAAGGCATAGTGACCACACTGATATCAAATTCAATGATCAATACTGCCAAAGCAGCCATGGTTGATGGCTACTGTCGGTTTTATAAGATGTCTATGCTTTGGCATCACTAAACAAGTGAGACAGGTTAAAAAGCTGCCTCCTTGTAGTAGGGTCTTGTTTCACACACACAGCTTAGTTCAACTCCAGTCACAGAGAAATTATGTTCTGCAGTTCAGGATAAACTGGCATTGCATTACTTAAAATTCCTGCAGTATTTACAAAGATTTACAAAGAGATGAAGTTTATAGAGGTGTTGGTCCACAACCTCTCTGGGCAGCCTATAAAAAGAGACAGCGTAGAGGGGAAGGGGAGAGAAATAAAGCATCTTTCCTACTGTTGGACTAGATAATTGTTGTAGGCCCCTTCCAACTGAAACCTATTCTATTTGTCAATAATCTCGCAATAAAGTCAGGGTGAAAACCCACACCAGGCTGGAGACCCTGCCAGCATGTACCAGCCACTACAATTTTCTCCAGGTAGTCAGAGTCAGGTGGTGTGGTTGTTTTACAGCAGGAGCACGTACAGCCCATGCTGAGGCCCCTGATGGACAATTTTTATAGAAATTCTTTTAAAAATGGTTGAGTCGCAGTGCAGATGCCTACACTCTTATTGCTGAAGAAAGAGAAAAAGACTTTTTAAAATGCTGAAGACAGCAACACAAGTCATGATAATGAGCTGCCTGCGGCCATTCAGCTCAGGGAGTGGGAAGCCTTGGAGGTGGCCTTGGACTACACACAGCTAAAACAAAACAACACACACACACAAAAAAGAAAAAAAAGGAAACACACCCCCGAGTTTGTATTCCCTTTGAGTATTCCCACTCGGCTTTCTCAATACTGGGAAATGAATTCTGCGCAAGTCTTGGACAACAGCTCACCCCAGCTCACAGCTATGACATGTCCTACCTTATAAAACACAAATGCTGTGCCCTTTTTCTCTTCCTTGCAAGGGGTTCAAATACAGCAGGAGACAACAGACAGGCACTCACCTAACATCCTTCTGCATGTCTGTTACAGTTTTAGCTTAATGAACTGAATGTGATGGTGTACATCTCATCAGTTAGAGTGACCTTTGAGGGATCTTTTAATTAGAAAAAAGTTGCTCAGTCTGCGTTTTCTGTTGTGTTTGAAGCAAAGTCTCTTGTAGGATTTACTGAGAATGTCTTTGTTCAAAGGGGATAAATTCAAAATTCCATTTTTCTTTGGAAATACACTGCAATAAATACCTGTCTTTCCAGTAGTAGTGGATGTTCCATGAATTAAAAGTGTGGCAGGATTATGCTAAAGATGCAGTTACGCTGAGCTTCTATAGAGGTGAGGAAGTGTGAGTGACCACTTCTTCATTTTTATGATCAGTTCTTTATGATCAGTTATCAACGTACATGAGGCTGGCTACTCTTTTTTCATTGGAAAATTTGCCTGAGAAATATCACAAAATACTACAAAGAAAAGAGCTGTTAATTGAGAGCAAGCTATCACTGAGCTCTCAAGCTTTGTTCTAAAGCAAACTATTTAACTTCCCTTGACTATACCTATGAGTAGACAGAAGAAGGCGCCACAGCAGTGTTCAGATCTTCTTTGCTGTCTAGTTTATAAATACAAGATTTTAGCTCTTCCCAAGGTCAGCAAAGCTTCTCAATACCTTCCATTTAAGCCACCAGAAATAAGAAATTAGCAGCTCCAAGACCTTGTTATAAGAAGAAAGCAACCAGTTGAGCGTGACAGATATTAATCATTTTCATTGCCTATGGGAGCAGGCAAGGAGGTACAGCTTTATTTTGCATACTCTTTCCATTTTTCAATACATTAAAAATCAGCAAAGGGGCCAGAAGTATTTGCAATGCATGTTTATCCCTCAAAGAAATGATCTTGATAAGAAATTTTGCTTCAAAATAAAACATTATTTTTATTTCACTTATCATTTGAACTCAGAATGAAAATCAATGTTGACAAATATAACCTAGTATTTAACACAAAAAAAAAAAAAGAAGGAGAAAGGACTACAGCTTTTATGCTAAAAAATAACCACAAGGACCAAAAACACAGAAACCACTGAAAAGAACAAGTGCAAGAGCAGGTAAGGTAATCAGTGTGGGAGTGAGAAGGCTGGGCTCTACTCCCCTGACTCATCCTGCATATTCAACCATCTCTCCACTACAATAATTAAATAATAGATTTCTAGACTTTTAAGAGAGATTGTCCAAGTCTGATTCTTCTGAATCTTCAAGCCATCTGTTTTGGAAGTTCCAATCTGCAGAAACAGCACAAGCATATGGAAAGACCTAACCCTGCACTAAGGAATTTTGAATTTCGAGCTAAGTCCTGATGTGTGAAAAAAAGACAGGTAGATCCAATAGAAAAGGAGCCACTTGGCATATGTAGTCCATATTTAGGTATATACATCAAAATGGCCAGAAATGTACATGGTTCTTAATGCTCCTGTATAGCCATTAAGACAGTAGATGGTCAGCATTATTTTAGAACTAAAAAAGCCAAACAGGCTACTTTTATTTATAAAGATACAAGCAGCTAACTTTAGCTTATAATTTCTACAATTATTTTCTCCATGAATAAAACATTGCATATTTTGTACTTACAATTTCAGACACATTTATGCTAAACGCAGTTATTGTATGCAAAACCAGGCCCTGAAGACTCTTACACTCCAGGGTGCCATACTTTCCCCTGAGATCCTGGCTGATACTGTGCTAACCTCTGTCTTTAGTGCTAACTAACAGGCTATTTGCCTGAAGCACTTGTTCTCCAACTTCCAAACTTGCCCCCTGCTAGACAAGGTTTTTTGCTTATTGATATTGGTAGAGGGGAGGAGGATTTGGAGTGTATTTGAAGTACAATGGAAGCACACAGAAATTTTTAGTATTTTTAAGTATTTTATGACTCCTAGCAATTGTCTTGGTTTTAGAGAAATTCAGCAAAATTCTGCATTCATAAAAATATTTAAGGGCAGGTTAACTCATGACTGCTTTAAAAAAAAAGCCCGTTAGTAAAGTTTGCTGTCTGCGTTATCAGGTGTGAAAGCAAGGCTTTCCCTTTAAATATCCCATTTTACAGTTAAAAGGCCAGCTTCCAGTATCTCCTGCAGAGTGAAGATTTTCAGGCCAAAAGTTTTTTCTCAGTTTTTAGAAATCTACATCCATCATTAAAAAAGCAGTTGTGCACATAATCTGTAGCTGTAAAGCATTGTAAAGCAACTATTGTCTCAACTGGCACAACAGGAGCTTTCAAAAATTTATCCAGTGTGTGTCTCTGTGAGGAGCAAACACAGAGAACGGAAGTACAAACTCAAAACAACAGAGGATTTGTTAATATTTTAGGCACCCAAATCTAAAATGCTGGTCACAAAGCCTGTGAACCTCTCTTCTGAAGGAGGGTTCACAAAGCACAACATGATTTCTGTGTAGGCTATGTATGTAATTGGGCAGGCAGGAACTATTACCTGGAAGCCTGTCCATTGGGGAAGAGTGCAAATCTAAGTTCCAGTATGTAATCAAAAAACTAAATTAATGTAAAATACTGGAACCAGTGAAACTTGACTTCTAATTTGGAACATGTAGCTCCAACGTTCTTCAATACCTTGCTTTTTTCTCAAGTTACAAACCAGAAAATTTATTTTTAAAAGCCAAAATAGGCAAGTCACTTCAGAAGTGACGTGAAGTAATACTGTCATCTTCTCCAATAGGATCATCAAGACAATTAAAGAAAAGTTAAGTACCTTCTACAGCTTGAAAAGCTATATACTGAAGACTTGGGAGATCAATTTAAAGAAACTGAAGGTAAGCCAAGTCACCGATTACATGACAGCAAACATTAAATAGCAGCAGTTGCAGAAAGGAGGATGAGCAACTTTTCAGTGTTCAAAAGTGAACTTTATAAACACTTACCTATTATTGATAGAGGTATGGTTCCACAAGCACTAAAAGATATAAAATTACTAATAATTATGCCTGTCTTGCCACAAAGTGCCAAGAAAGAATAAGCAAAGTCTAGAAAAATTTCAAAGAGAAAAAATGTCAATTTTCAGTCTTTATTCAGTTGTAAGACTACTCACAACCTCGATTTCTCTAGCAATTCATTAATTTGTTGCATAACCAATTTATATTTACTTTCTGAGTCTACTGACAGCTTACTATGGCAACTGACTATATTATTTAGCCCATACAGTTGCTCCCCTCATCCAGACCCCCTAAGTACAGACTCTGAGCCCTACCTAGTCCAGCACAAGATTGATATACCGTGAATGAAAAAAAAAAAAATCACACAAAAAAGTGGAGCTAAATAACACTGCAAAGAAGTATTAAAAAAATATTTGAGTTTACGTAGAAGCTAAAAAAGTCCAACTGCTAAATAAGTACTATAATTGGAGAAATAAATAACTACAGCTACACTGTGAAGTTTAACATACCTTAAGTAAGATCTGCAGTAATAAATAATATTTAACTGAACATAGAAAGTGAAAGATTTATCACCACCAACAGCCATTATCACAACAAAGGACCCAATCAGGACTAAGAAATGCAAAGGGATCTACAGAAGTAAAAACCACAATAAAGTCCTTAAAAAGAATGCACATTATTTATAAGGTGAAGGGGGTGTGTGTGTGTGTAATAATTTATTAACATAGAGAGTCTCAAATAATTCTGCCTTACCAGAGATTTTTTTCAAGCTATGCAGATTCCACACAAAAGCATCTAAAGAGGTATTTCAAGCACAATAGGTAAGATGTATATGAATAACTAGAATGCTGGGAGGAAACGTAAGCATTATTTGCAAAAATTTTAAATAATAAAATTCTAAGGAATAGCCAAAATGAAAATAAATTAGCAGGTTTGGCAAATGATTAAGCAGTCAGATACCATTTGCACAAGACAAACACACTGAAGAGCGGCTAAATTATTTATCTGCATTAATTATTCACAAAAGATATGGAAGAACTTGTCCCCAAATCTACTCTTTACAGGTGAAATAAAATTGCCAGTTTAAATAGAGGGGGCACTAGAAATTATAAGACAAAAACCAAAACAGTTAGCAGAAGATTATGCAATCTAAAAGTTAAAGAAACTTAAATTGCTAATTTGTCTGACATCAACAGAAATGGAAGGTTGGGTTCCATGTATTACTTCATCTGATGTGCACAAGGTATAAATTTCTGTTCAGTCCTGATGAAAAGCCTGTATTGCAGAAGATCAATTTTGGGGTGTTGCACTGTGAATTTGTGAGCCACTCCAGCCAGGCAGATAGGTAAGGATGTACTAACATCATCTGAATCTGTCTCTTCATGTAAGAAAACCCACTCTTAAATTTATAAAAACTTTTCCCCATCTTGTTCATGGCAGTTACTCAAATGGTTTAGAGTAATCACCATACTTTTGAAAAAATCTCAATGGGGTGATGCAGTTCACATTGACTGCTATCAACAACTTTACCCAAGCCCTTCTAGAGAATAGCCATAGTATGGTTACAGAGTGAGAGACTGAAAAATAAATATAAACTTGGAATAAATGTCTCATTTTTAGAACGCCTGGCTATAGCCAAAGATTTTCAGAATCATACTAACCTTTAAATCGCAGATAAGAACCCATGTCTTACAAGTCATGATAAAACTAAGTCTTAGATATTTTTCACTACATTACTGAGTAATACTAAGTGTGCACATTAATATCTGACACAAAGCTATTTGAAAAAACCTCTTTGCCCTGGACAGGTGAAAGGTTCCTGACTCCTGTCTTCCACACGCCACTTTCTTACAGACAGCAAATCAAATGTGGGTCACTTCTCAGTACACAGTACACACAGCTGCCCAGTACATGGACATGCAGATCTCAATTAGGAAGACAAGATTTACATCTTTGTATACATGAAAAATAAGTAAACAAATTATTATCACAACAGTGAAACCACTAAAATTCTTTAACCAAGGGGAAGTAATTGTAAAACTCTGAGAACATAACATAATCCAGCGTTGGAACAAGTACATTTGTGGGCAAGCTACTCTCCCTTCTAGGCATGCATCACAGCCTCTTAGTGTCAGAATCACCTCTCTTTCATATACTTCTGTCTGTCCAATCAACACAGATCACAGGACAAAGCTTAGGTTATTTAGGCTACACATATATGCTTTGTGACACATTATCTCCACTTAGAGCTGCCACAATAATTCTCATTAAATCCACAGAAAATTGCTAAAATAACTAGAAAGGTACAAAACTCATCTTGGTAGTGGTTAATATTTGGCCTCCAAATCAAGTTGTTTAAAACAAAATTTCACAAGCCTTATTGTTCAATCAATATTGTTCAAGATCAATATTCAGTCCAGTCTTGATTATTGCATTAAGGTTAATAAGAATGTATTTTCACATGAAATTTTCCTCCAGAAAGTCAATTTAGAGGAGATGAAACACTTATTAACCCTATGAGTAAACTTTTCATAGCTTTTATATACTTAATAGTAATACACAGCTTTCACATTTTCCTGTGCATAACAGCAACATTTAGAATGTGCTTACCATACTGATGGAAAAGTATCCAGTTAGATTAAATGTACTTTAAAAGAGGGATTGGATGGAAAATCATGCTAGAGGATTGAAAGAATCTGACTTGAAGAAACTCCAGTATTTTTTTTAAAAGTTTGTGAAATAGAAAATGAACAGAGAATTAAAAGTTCTCAGTGCACCACTGTTCTTTATCCTCCAAGCTAGAAATATGGTAGAAATTATCTACGTGCTAGTCTACTTTCCAGAGAAGTCATGTATGAAGATCTGGGGAAAAAGAAATTTAAACAGCCACTAAAACACAATTTTGCTGTTTTGTTTTCTGTGTACAACAAAGTTAAGGGCAGAATGTTATCAGACTCGTGTTTGAATAGCTTGTCCCTATTTATGTCAAAGCACTAACATTATTTAAATGAGGCTTTCTGTATTTAATAGTGCAGTTTGTCCAACATATCTTTTGCTTGTCAGAGATAAATAGAATGTTGTGTTCCAGCACAAGAGAAAGCAAATCTGTTACTGCCACATTCTGGCTGCACTCTGTGTTTCTGAAGAGATACCAGCTATAAAAAGAAATACCTATTGCTTCTACCAGGTTTTTCACAGTATATTGCTTGCTTCTCAGTAGAGCAGATTCTTATTGAAGCTGAGAAAGACCACGTCTCTGAATAAGGAGAGCAATTAGTTTTTCATTTCCTTTGCACCAGTCCCAAAATATTTTTTTAGTAATACATGAATAGATAAATGAATCACAAAGAAACCTTTCACTTTTACAATTTCATACAGAGTTCTGCCTTTAAGTACAATACAGCTTCAAAGTGAAGGATGCCTGTCATCACCTTTATCACCTTGCTTTCCCATGGAGGTTACCAGAGGAGAAAAGAATGCAGACTCTCTAAGACTATGCAAAGTTTAGATTTTTAGCTAAAGAAGATACAGTATGGAAACTTTCTTGCTATTCCTGGAGAGGTATTAGGAAGGTCCAGAGAAAATACTACAAAGGCTATGTAGGTTGACCCACTATAATAAGCAGGTAGTTTATAATGCCAAAGCACTTTGTCATTTGGACTAAGACTGAAAAAAATGCTTTGCTGGGCCAAACTGCAACATCCTTCCAGCCCAGTACTGTCTCTGGATATCTGTTTCTAGTCACTGGTGGTATATTACAGCAAGGTTCAACTGTTGTAGAATAGTGATACTGACATAACATTTTATGCCTCAGCACTTTCAAAACTGTCTTCTGGTTTATTCACATAGCATTGTCCCCTCCAGCCAAAGCATAAAATCCAAATAAAGAGTAAATCCTGCAATAAAGCTAAGTAAGTTTACTCAAACCATGTAAAACCTTCAACTATAGGCTGTAATGTTATTACAGATTTGTCAGCAAATTTTGCTGACAAATCCAAACCAGGAGCACCCGGTCATGTAAAACAGGCCTTGTAATTGCTGGAAAAAATGTTAATAATCATTTAATGCAGGAGAGACACACTAAAACAAGTGACAAAAGTGAAACAGAAAGATAATGTTAAGTGTGTGATATAGTAATAAGGATAGACTAATTACTTCAGAAATCCAGTGTATTTTGACAATCTTTAATGTTCTAAACCAAAAATAAGGTATACAGACTGAAATGCCATCAGTCAGTCATTCAGGAAAACAGAGAAATAGCACATATCTCATCTATACACATGCTGTGATACCATACATTTGAAGGGCTTCTGGGTTGTCTGGCTCCTGCTTCTCTTTCCCTTACATAAGCCATTTTCCCATTATCATAAATATATTTTATTTGTCTTATGATCAACCTAAAAGTCTTGTCCAACAGATACCCAAAAAGATGGTGATGGACTCCAATCCAAGTCACAGACAACAGGACCAAAAGAAAAATGACAACACTGAAGGCTTGCGTAAGTGGCTGGTGGATAATATGATGAGCTCGTTAAGCTTGACTGTCAAGCTAGTACAGGACAAGCAGAGGGCTCCAACTGCTATTCAGTCTAAATACCATTTAATTGCTAACCTCTTGGAGAAGGGAATTAACTGGCTCAGAAAAGCAGTCTAAGTGGTCTATGAAAAAAGCACAATGTTATGTTAGGGCAAAGGTCTGAAGTAGAAATGATAGAATATGCAACAAGAATGTGAAGAAATCAGAGTACACTGAGGAATACTGAAAAAAAAAAAAGAGGATTCTAGCAAGAAATAAGGGACAAGCGTTAAGGGTGTCAACTGAACACTTCCTCCCAGGTCTCAGTCCTTCATAAGAATTTTAGCAGTGACAAACAGAAAAGGTATCAGCAAAGACACCAACTGAAGGAAGTTGTAGCTTTAGGGATGTGCAAGGCATAGGAAAGAAAGGAACTAACGATGTCACTCCAAGTTAACATTTTTGATGCCCTAGCTTGTGTATTGGTAGAGATACAGATAACCAGTCCTTCAAAATCATTAGGACATGCCAGGGAGAGGGAATGTATTTCTCTATAAAACATGTTTTATAGAGAAATACAATGAAATATGAGAAATATGATGAGAGCCTGTCAACTCTGGCTCAGGAAGCTTGATATGTATTCTCGGACAGTGTGACTTGTCTTGCTTTGTACTGTTCAAAAGGCACCCGTTATACACTGCACTGTGCCAGAATAAATCTGTTATCATATAACTACTTTGAATAATGAAAAACAGGTTGCTTTGAAATACTGTACACATAAAAGGTTGAAAGCAACTGAATAAGGACAACTTCAAAACAGAAACTTCAGAAAGTCACTACCAAGTTTCAATGACCAAGATGGACTGGAACTGAGGTAAAATTTCCAGTCTTACAATAGAAATATATTGGTTCAGAAGTTTTGATCATACTATCATAACTTATTTTTAGGTCCATAAGACACCTGGCGTTTTTTTTGGGTTGGTCATGCAAAAACAAGTGACGGAAGATCATGGGGCCTGCTCAGTACCCATAGAATGAGCATGAAAATGCAAGCTCAAGTATGAATACCTCCTTGGTGCAAGGTGATTACAATTCTTTTTATTCATTAGTAATTCTTCAATTTATCAAAAGTAATTAAAACCCATTTTTTCAGGTACTTATGTATTGTAGCATGTTGAATGTAACACACAGAAGACATATATATAGGGGAAATTTGACTTTTACACAGGACTGATGCCAGAACCTTGTGCACAGCATGTTGAGTTTCTCCCTTCACATACACCAATGTAGCATAATCAGTACAGGGTTTACTACCAACAGAAATAACTATTCAGCAATAGTTCCTGATATACTTCAAGGCTAGATAACACAGTCTGAAGGTCAAGTTCTGACTTCTTGAAGCCTAATTTATTCAAGAGGAGACTAAAGTACTAGAGCTAGAAAATGGACAAGCACTTTCTTCAACTGATGAAAAAGCTAATTTTTTTTCCAAAGGATTTCTGCCAACAGAAAAGGATTATGAGCAGAGTAGGGCACTAAACACTGCCAATTGCCTTGGTTACTGTATGAAGAATGTTAGATGTTCAAAGAAGGCAAGAGGAAACTGAAAATCATATCAAAGATTTGTTCAAGAACTGAAGACAGAGAGGAGACGGAGTGCACTGCTAATTGTGCCACTAAACCTTGTCAAACTATACAAGGGATGAGTAATGACCAAGTGTATTAAACCACTGAGATTTTAAAAGACTTTAAAAAGCTCTGTGCAATTATTACTCACCCTCTTGCACACACACACACCTCTCTATCTACCTTTCGTGGCAACTATGCAGCATAGTGCTATACATTTTAAACTCCAAGATAGCTCATGATGTTGTGTACAAAATATTCCTTAAAATTTGATTGTTTGTAGAGACTGGAATATCACAGGATACAAAAAACCTCCTTCTCCACCCCAGTTGCAGAACCACAGATACTGCTAAAGTTAGCTCCAGATTGATTTCATTCATACACGTGGGATCACTTTTATACACAATAAAAATGTAGGAAGCTTTACTGGTTTCATATTATTCGAAGCACATAAAATGACTAGCTAACTGGCCAACTGCTATACCAAAATTCATTTTTAGGTGCCTGCTTTAGTGTAGAGTACATATTCAAAGCAAAAAATGGTCCTAGAACCCTTCTCAACTGTAATATCCAATCTAGATTTATTTGGCCAACATCATCAAGGAGGTGAAAAGTCCCACAAAATCCTCCCCCTGCCGCCGACAGGAGGCCCTGTCAGTAGCTCTGTCCTAAACAGTTCCTGGACCTAACCAGACCCTCTTCCACAATAACAGAAAATGCTAGTCTGCCATCCTTCTTCCTGTTGTCCACAAACACAACCTCTGGGATCACAGCAGCCTCTGCCATGGGCAGGTAACTTCATATCTGCAAGTACAGTATGACTGATGACTCAAATCCAGGCAGCTCATGAATCCTTTCATAGCTAACAAGTCATATGCTCCCTCAAACAAGTATCTGAGGTAGATGCTCGTAAAACACATTTCACAAAGTTTCTATGTATTATCAAGAGGAAGCAAAAATTCCAGATCCTCCCAAGCCCAATGCAGCTACCTTTGCATGAGTCAGGCACACAAAGGTGGCAAGACCATTCCTTGAGCCTCCATACTGGCTTGGCCTTCTACCAATTTTAAACGTAACATGTTTCAAAAAGCAGACTACCGGTATCCTGAATTCAGAAGTCTCTGCCCATTCCCATCCATATATATTCCCACTACTCAACTTTCCTCAACTCAAATCTTTACTATTTGCATCAGCCTCTGCAAACCCTGTAGCAGCATATCCTGTTGCTGTGTCCTAGTAATTTATCACCAATTCTATACTGAACTTCCAGTCAGGCCCATCTTACTGCCTTTCCCACCATCTTCTATCGGACCCCCTAATAACTCCTGAAACAAAACATTTGACTAAGACCTCACAGCGATTCAAATGCTTCACATCAACCACGAAAGGCTTTCTGACCACTGTTCCCATGTCTTTGAAGCACACTCAAGTCCATCTCCCACTTAAACCTCTCATGCCTTCCAATCTTTGTGGTGTGTTATCCTTTCTTTTATTATTGTATTGTATTATTTGTTGTTGTATTTCTTTTATTTTTATTACTGTACAAAAGACAAAAAGGGCACGGGGGTTGTTTATCTTCAAACTGTCCTTATGGAGGAATGTTTCATACATGAATGCTTTGTCTGCTTCCAGTTATTTTATAAAAGGTATCCATTTAATGACACCATTACCATGTCACTTAGAGAGCCTTATGTAAAAATCCTGGATTAGCACATTGGCCTTTCATCTCAGGGAACCCAAATGCAAAACTGAAAAATGACTTTCATGCTCTTAGCCTTGAAGACAGACAGTGCTAATTCTCAGTACAATTTGGCTTAAGTGGCCATTTTTCCTTGGGGGAGGGGTGAGTGTTGATTAAAGCAGCGTGTGATTTCAGGACAGAAAAATAGATGAAATAAAGATGCAGGAAAATCTTGAAATTTGCATGCTTATACCAGTCCTAGATTTGAGCAATCTAAATCACATCCTCATTTTCTAATCAGTATTTCTTCCATTTAAAAGACACTATGCAATCTCTTCAAGAATCACTGGAAATTACTCAACTGCAATTCATACTACCTATGTACACTGGACTTTTAAACATCGTGTGACCTAGTATGCCATGAAGTTCCCAGCTGCTGTTGAAAAAAGTCAATTCTCACTGTTTATACACTTTGCATCCAACATCAGGTGCATAAGTACTCTTCTACTTAACAAGTAAGTAGAAGTCTAGTAGACTTGTGGTTGTTTATCCTGAATAAATGCCTGGTCTTCAACTGACTGTAAAACAACATTTTGAACATATTATGACCTTTTAAATCTAATGTCTTCAAAACATTTTTAGAGAAGTACAAAGTTATTTATACAAAAGATAAGGAAGATACTCTGTGTTGCATTAATTACATTTCTATTCTATATACACACTATAAATCTGGCTTTAATAGTATTCAGTATGCATAACTACCCACACTTATTAAGCAAGTCATTTATCTGCCTGTGCTAAAAGACCCCTTGGAATCTAAACGAGGCCCTGTAGTGTTAGCTAAAAATATATTACCTAAGAATAAAACACATCAACTGTGCTAAGTACTTCATATTCAATTTGAAAACAGAAAGAAGTAAAAAATAACTTTGGACAGAGCATCTTAGATATTTGGAATGAAAATGAGAAGACTCCATGTATTCAAGAAACTGACAAAATAGCCAGATTAGAGAACTGATAAAGCAAAATTTTACTTTGTGAGGGAGGGAAAAAGAAAAAAAATTGCAATTTTTGCAGTACCATAACTGAACTACACAATTACGTGTTCTATGAACACATAATTCTGTAATGTGTAGTTCAGTTTTTTCAATTTAAGAAACAATGATTGGGGATGATTAATAGTCTAAAATAATACTCTATTAACTACTGCTTAAGTTTCTCTTGCCGGTGCAGCACTAACATTACATTCTTGCATTACAAAAAAATACAAGTTGGACAACTTCAAGTTAAAGCTGATGTTCCAGGTTCAAATGTTCATGAGAAAAAAACCCAAAGCATATGCACATGCATGTACAAATGTTATTCTTTACAAGCAAGGCTCTTTCTTGCCTGACTTCCTGCTTTCCCTGTCTGTAGTCTTCCTGTTCCAGAAATTAGAGTATTGCTACAGAAATAATAAAACTCCTCCTGAACAGAGAGGAGAGATACTTTCAGAAGGAGTTTGCATAGATACAAACAACACAAGAATAAACAGGACTATTAAATTTGGCATACAGCGAACCCCAGTGAGGACACATGCCTATGAGAATTTTTGCAACTGTCTGTAACCCAGTACCTAGCTACCTAAGGCAACATCCTGTGCTGCTTCCTCCTACTACTTCCATTATTTTTATTTTGGGCTTACAAAGTGCACAGATAAAGACAAGTATAGGCAATAACTGCTGACAGCTAATTAGATAGCAGTGTGAAAGCATCTGTGTTTTAAAATAGGAGAAAATGCACAGAAGACAATCTTACCATGCATTTGTTCAAGGAGAAAAACCCTTAAGTTACATCAGACAATGATGCTCACCTCTCAGCAGCAAAAAAAGACAAGTAATCCATTAACATACACACTGCAATTAAAAGTGAGTTTCCTAGCCTTCAGAGTGCTGGATTGCACAGTTACGTATCTCTCCCCTCCCACACAGCGCCAAGTACTGCTGTGAGCACAGCAGAGGAGGGCAATATAATCGCACCCTGCAAGAACAAAGACATTCATCTTCTAACATACAAATAACCAAAACTCAGCCCAAAATAAAATAACTTTGACAACTAACAATTTGAGACAAGGCAGGGTGTTGTGGGGGAAGGACAGAGGAAAAGGAGGGAACCACAGGATTGAGAGTATGCAAGATGAGAAGTTAAAATTAAAACACCATTTTTAAAAAAGTATTTTTGAGTGTGACAGATTTACCAAATTGTTAGGATAAAACAGCGTAAGAGCACATCTTTCACACATCTAAATCTGAAAGGGAAGTGACCATACTAGACAAGTAGTTTATTATCCTGTTGTTAAATCAGTAGTATAATCTAATCCAAGCCAATCAATCACACTAAAATTGTATGTTCACAGGCCAACTGTGAACATACTCCAACTCAAACAATGAATTAATCTGAAATCCTCAAATTGGGAAGAGCTATGTGTTCGTTCATATACTACTTTAGACCCACTGGACTTGTGCCATAAAAAGTATATGCTGTGTCCTGTATAAACTGTTCATGAGAACCATTTAATACCATAGCAATATTTCAGTGAAATTTCATTTTTCACACTACTGGTATATTAAAAGCTTCTGAGTAACAGAAGAGTCTACTAGCAGTGATTCAGGCACATTATACAGCAATGAAATTTGGAAAAATATCGACAAATTTACAAAAATATATCAAACTAATGAATTACTTAAAAGTTTGTCTGAACTAACTTTTTAGAAGTTAATATATCTGACTTAGCAGAGAGTCATATTTCCATACCTCATATCCATGTGTATTTTTAACTTCATAGATACCACCAATGCATAGAGTTACACCAGGCAATCCTAGTTCCCACAGGCATAATGATTTTGCATTGATTCCACTTTTTAGCAAGATAAAAAAGGCTAGCTACAGTGGGTAGAAAAAAACCAAACCAAAAACCCTGTGTCCAGCGTTACCCTGATTCCCAAAAGACATGATGGACCATCCACTATTAAGGTGGTAGTCAGAGAGGCTGAGGAAAGAGTATGTTGTGTTTAAGGCTGATCCAAAGCCTGGAGAAGCAGACTCCAATAATCCTCTGAAAGGAAGTATACCATACCATACCATTCTACATGTTAATGTTCTGAAATGCAATTATGGCACTTACTATTTAAGAACTACATCTGTAAGCAAAATCAATTTCTTACACAAGGTAAGGAATTCTAGTTACAGAGAAAAAAACACAGTAACAAATATCCAATTATGTACACATTATCTTTGTATATTTTATTAAATGTGTATGTCACAATCAAAAAATTCTACATTTGTTAGAAAATAAAAATTCCTTTTACCTCAGAGAAATAAAAAATAAGTGAAAAATTAAATATAATCCTATTATTTTAAATATTGTTTATTTACACTAAGAAAATGTATTACCAAGCCATACTTATGTCACAATTACAAGACTGGTTTAAATAACATACCCATTTCTGCAGAGTTATTGGCATAATTGCAGGCAACGTTACTCTTCTTGAAGACAAACTCATGTCTGCTTTTCACAGAACTTGGCAACCTTCACCCAGGTGATAACATGAAGCAGAACAAAGCAGTTAGTAATATCCCTTGAAACCCAACTTCTTAATCCAAATACTGGAGAGTCAGTGCATATGTGTCATTCTGCTTATATGAATCCAGTCCTACGCAAAGCCAATTACAGAAGACACTGGGGTAGGAACAACTAGAAATCAACCAACCAAAGAGCATGAAAAGTCATCTTCTGTCCTTGGAAAGGACCACACTGACATCCCTGGATATAAAAATAAGCAGAGCAACATGCATTTCTATCACTCAGAGCCCTGCTTCAATGTCAAAACAAAACCCAAACCACCAAAGACTGTATTCTTACCCTTTACCCTGGTTATAGTGTTGTTGGTTCCCTTCCTGGCTTTTTTCAGCGAACAAGATACTCTTCAGTGCTTCTGATCTTAGGGTTTCAGGAAAGTAACTGAGTACTTAAGAATAGATGCACTTAATCCATGGATGTCCTGGTTTCAGCTGTGATAGAGTTAGCTTTCTTCCTAGCAGCAGGCATAGGGCTGTGGTTTGGATTTAGTACCAGAATAAAGTTGATAACACATTGACATTTTGGTTGTTGCCAGGCAATGTTTACTCCAAGTCAAGGACTTTTCAGCTTCTCATACTGCCCTACCAACAAGTAGGCTGGAGGTGCACAAGAAACTGGGAGGAGACATGGCCAGGATAGCTGACCCCCAACTGGCCAAAGGGATATTCCATTCCACATGACATCATGCTTTGTATGTAACTTGGGGGAAGATGGCTGGGGAATGGACTTCCACTTGGGAACTACCTGGGCATCAGTGGTCTGCAGATGGTGAGCAGTTGTGCTGTGCATCACTTCTTTTGGAAATTCTATTATTCTCTTATTCTACTGGCTTTATTCCAATCTATGAGTTCTGCCTTTTTTCAATTTCTCTTCCTCATCCCACTGGGGTGGGGGAAGCGAGTGGAAGGCTGGCTGTATGGTTGTTTTAGCTGTCTGCTGGGTTAAGCCACAGCAATGGAATTTATTTATAATTAATTCTATGATTCTTAACTACTTTATTCAAACCAGCAGCAAAACTCCTCTTTTACTTAAAGTAATGGAATCTCTACCTTTTCAATGCAACAAATGCCTGAATATGTGGATACTTTATAAACTCGATGTGTTTATCTCCCCACTAACACATTTATTTAATGTATCAAATTATCTGCATAACAAGTCTGGTTTCATTAGTGTGGCTAAGCAAGCTTTATTTTAAGGTCTTTTAATGTGCTTAACAGAAGAAAAGGTTTTCTGATTTTATGCAGCCTGAGTAAGCAATAATTCTGCTGTAAACTAAATTATTAAAGAGATGTTAGAACTGTGATATTGGCTATTTCTTTTATAACTCTTGAACAAGCAGTTTGCATCAGAAACATTGCTCACTATAAGTGAAGACTGCAGACATTCTGCAAAAATTATTTAAGTATTCATAATATCTCAATAATGTAACACATAGGCAGAATACTGTGGTTTCATGGAAAGCTACTGCAAGTATATTATTTAGCACACGTCTTATGTGTATGTCCTCAAAGCATTCAGAACTGACTTGGCAAATATTATAATATCCATGCTAAAATTCTCAAGATCATACCAATAGTGGATTTTCTCTCATTAGTTGGAGGGAGACTCTGTAGTAATCTGGAAATGTCTAGTAAAAATATTTCATCTCCAGGACAGAGAAAAAAAAACCTATATACTGGCAAGCTAAACAATGTGATTTAATGCAATTTTCTGGTTTGAGAGTTTTGTAAATGGGCAAAAACTACATGAGAACACACTGGCACCAGTAAGATACTTCAGAATCCCTTGTTTCAAGCATATTATTTTCATACTAACTGATTTTTCTGAAATCCTAAAATCAGTAGAGATTTGGTAAATTCTGTTGACCAACGAGAACCCTGTAAATACAAAAAGAATACCACTCCCTCCCAAAACCTAAAACCTGCAACGCACTGGCATTTTTACCTGCAGCTCTCAAATAGTAATAAAATACTGCCAAGGAACAGGAAGTAAAGACAAACATTTTCCTAAACTTTCAAAACCTGTTGTCCTTGATTGAGACATGGGGTGGAAAAAACCTGATACGAAACTGATGCCAAGTCACAAAGAGAATTTGTTTTGACAGACATTTGATCCTTGTTCAGTTAGCTTTAAAACAAGAGCTCTTAATAAAGCCATAAAGCCATTTAAAATACAGCAGATATTAGCCATTTCCTCGGTCAATAATAAAGGCTCAGTTTTAACTCTGACTCATTTTACATTGAGTATATAGCAGCAACAGATGCAGAGCAACTAATTTTCTAGGTTTAAAGTATTATACTTACTTTTTTTTCTCTCATAAGCTCCAGTCCAAAATCCTTACGACTTTTTTGAGAAATCAGAAGACTAAAAGAGATCTTATTCTAGAAATGTTTAATGTGTTAATTCTGTAACATTTGGAATGAACATACACTCCTACTAGAGAGAGAGCTATGATAAATGTCAAGTGTTTGTAATAAGGTTTTTACCTTTCAGGTGCAAAGTTTTTCTTTCCTATGGGAGCATGTTCTCAAAGTTCTATAATATAGATTCAAAATTTTGCTGTAAGATTCAGAAAACAACTTGTAGTACCAGAGCCTCATCCTGCAGGCATTTTATTCCCAGGAATATTAGACATGCATATGTTTGCAGCACCAGAGAAAAACCCTCTAAAATCTTTTTCCTAGGATCTTATGGAAAAGTGTTTAGGAAGAAGTAACTGTAGGTCTCAGTGCATTACATTACTGGCTTTACTGAGAAAGAAACTAAAATAAGCCAAGTCATTTTTCCTTACCCCTGGGTACTGAAGGTCCTTGGCTCTTGAAAAGCACGTGCAGCTTTTTGTTCTATGAATAATATTGACCTATTTGTCTGCAAGGTGAAGCAGAGGATTATTTCCCTCGGTGATAAAATCTGTATTTTATCTTCTCCAGTCAGATATACAGACCAGACCTATTTAGAAAGTAAGTAGATGCTTAAGTGTTGTGTTTGACTTTGTAATAAAAATTCAACATTCACATCTAATTTGATTTTAGACATAAATACTACAGTAATTTACTTACACTAATGAAAGTTGCACCCAAGAGTACTAAAAAATGACTCTGAGGAATACCTCCATCTCTAAAATTTCAAAACANTTTTTTTTTAAATCTCAATTTCTAAATGCAAGCCTTGCAGAATCACCTCACTGTCTGAAAGTAAATTATGGCAACATGAAAATGTTTTTCTACAAGTAAAATATTTCCATTTTCTGTGGAAGATTTGCAAAGAATTTTTCTGGTGCTGTTAGACAGGAAGGAAATCAGATCCAGCTCACTTGCTTGAGAGCTCTGTAAAATGAATATGTTCATGCAGCTTTTCACTCCTATTTTTGTCACTAAGATACCAGATACAGTTCTGAAAACATTGTGCAGATACTTTTTAGACACTTCAAAATATAAACCACTTCTACTTCTTGCCACTAAAGAAAGTGTAACTAAATTGAGTGGGCAAGAATTGAAAAGCTCTTAGTAAGAGTTAGTAGCTCAAAGTAAGGGGTTTATAACAACATATGGAATAGAGATATCCTGCTAATTGAGGAAGGTCAGTGATGTACCCAAGGCACTGGATACAGTCACAACAGCTAATCAGGCATATGTTATGCCAGGCATAACACAGGAATGTGGGCATTTATAGGTAACAAGAGCAAATCAAACTCAGCTTCTGCAGATGAAAAAAAAAATCCAGATAATATAAATTCATTAAGGATTATAAAAAACTCCTATGCTGTTTTTTGTACCTGTTTTTTCTTTAAGCTAAGGCAGAAGATCATTACACAGGACCAACTTAAAATCAGGTAAGTTATTTGTAGTACTGTGTGAGTGGGTTTTGCATAGGTACATTGCACAGGTTTGGCACATAACTACTTTCAAATCACCTCACAAAAGAAAGGTTGCAAAACAATTGAGTTGTCTTTCTACTCCCGTAGTCCCTATACAAAGAAATGTAACATGGTTTTACCCCTCAAACAGAAAATACAGTACATCTTCTTAGAAGGTTGATAATGATTGATTCCTTTGCGGAAACAGCTGCCCTAAACCAGTCTATATTACCTGTAAAGCAACATCCAATTTATACCTAGGAACTTCACAGTGACACCTGATCTAGCATGGTCTCTCTGTCTCTAACTATCCACCTGCTAAATGCTTCTATTTTAAGAGACTAGTGCACCACAAAGAACAGCCAGCACAATTCATAGTTCAGGCTCTTCTCTTCTAGCCTTTCCATGTATGAGCCAGGCATTACAAACTACATGCTATCCTTGAATTACTAACCCACATGTCAGCTGCCTTCTTGGCCCTGGTTTTACAGCTATGATATAACTGGGTAAAACTGACCCTTAAACACTCCTAAGAATATTCTTGGATAAAAATTCTCAGCAACTATACTTTGTGATTATCAAGATTACAGGCTGGTTGTATTAAAAAACAATTTCTCATCAAGTGTCAGTTTTCCTCAGGGAAATGTGTTCGACGATACACACAGAACGAAAGCGAAGAGAAACACAGGTTGCAAGAGGGGAGTGGGTGGGTAAAGACACATACGGCAGCTTCATGTTCTGCAGCTGAATCTCTGGCTTCAGTTTTACTGACTCCATACGTTTGTCTTCTGAAGAAGCTGGTTTCACTTGGGAAAGAGAAGCCTTTCACATGTAAGGATTTCTGTTACACAGAAATAAACTAACAGCAGTCAGTCAAGCAAGAACAAGAGCTCCACAAACCATGTGTTTTCCTTGCTGTATATGGAGGCTGCTTGGACTGAATTGCTAATGAACTGTTGTGGGTTTTTTTGGAGTCACAACAGTGTATATTCTCTTAAATCTTATTTAGAGGAGTCCATACAAGTAATTTCCCAGGTCATTATTTTTTTACTTAAGTAGGTACAATCCCTACCTCAAAACTGTAATGCTACTTGGATAGTTTAATAACGGATTAAAAGAGATTCATGTAAGGCTTATACCAACGTATAAAACCCAGAATACACAGATGGGGAGTATTTTTTCATCACTTCTCCACAATACCCCTAAAGAAAAAGCCTACACCTATTCAATCCTTTCCTCTCCACTAATTTTCATACTCCTTATTGTCAGTTATTCTACAAATTACCTTCCTTTGGGACTGAAGAGCTGAGTAGCTTATCATATATAAACTCACATGGGATTTGGGAAGTCACAAGTCCAGAAAAGATTTAACACCCAACCACAATAAGTTCATCACTCAGCTGCTCCAAAAAACTCTTACTTTAGGATGTCTTATATCTTCTATATGTCTTGGTTGACACAGCAGTTACATTTCACCTTTCTGTTGTTTTTTTCTGTTAAAATTAATTTTTAATTTAAATGTTAATTTTATGTTAAATTTTTAATTGTCAAATTTCAATATTTCAATTTTCCCTAGAGTCTATTCCTTATATAAACTTTGGCCAGGTACTGCCAAAACATTAACAAAAACATTGCAAGATATCTTTTATACCTATGAGTCTTCTATAAGTTTACCCAATGTCTGCTAAAAATGAGCAAAGTTACAAAACTCCTACTGGACACTTAACTTCAAAAGTGTATTAATGCTTTATCTTCAATGTTATTTAATGAGGCCATTGTCTCATGGGCGGAAATACAAAGGACAAAGTACAAAACTTTCTAAGAAGTAACTAAAGAGGAATACTCTTCCAAAAATCCTTTCAACTTACTTCTNAAAAGAGAACCACAGCGCATCCTTTTCATGCTCCTCATTCCCATGAACGAGAAGGACATTATTCTAAGGTCATAGCAATGCGATGTGGACACTTGGGTAAAAATGGGTGTTGTTGCCCAAAAGACATAACACAACTTCCCCTGAAAGCTCCATGTTCTGAAGTTACCTGAATACAATAAACTCCGAGTAATTTATTATTATAAAAGTGACTAACCATGGTCTAGAAGTTATCAGAATACCACCAATTACAATATTTAGCTCTGCAATACCTTTTTTTCCCTCGGAATCATTGGTCATAAAAACTATAGGAAGAGCCAGCTTTGCTCATTTTTGAGCAATGACTTGCTATCAAGATCACTTAAAACTGAGGAAAGGATGTAAATGTTCATCCTCAGCAATACAAGCAGAACCCTCAATCTTCAACTCTGTAAATCACTTTTTTCCCCTATTTGAAAAGTCTAAATGACCTTGCTTTCTCCTAGGTCTATCCTAACAAACAGCAATTCACATTTTACCCAGAAAATTAACATCTTAACACAAAACTTAACACAACACTACAGCAGAAGTAAAACAGCTTTCCAGGACAATGTGAAAGTAGACAGCTGTTACCTCCTGAAAGAGTCACGTACCTTTTCCCCTACCCCCCATACTTTGAGAAAATTTCAAAAAAGAAAATCACTTTAAAATATAACTTCATAAGAACAATCAGATATACATATTAAGTGCAACCAGTCAAAAACTGCTGATATGGGAAGTTAAAGTATGAAATGAAAATCAGGATATGGACACTTTTCCTGTAGCCCTAGTAATTTTTGTACTAGACAGATCCCGTCTGCTTACCAGAATGGAAGAGACTATTTCTGTATCCTAATGCTACTATGTGCTAATCAGAGAGGGTATAACATTAGAGAAATGCCCAATAATGAAAATCATACCAGGCTGGAGTAAAATCTTCTCTTGCCAGATTATCCATCTCCCCTTGAAAGATTATGAGAGGATTGACATTGCAAGAACAATAGCAAAAAGCTGAACACTACTCTTTAAGGCAGCTCTAAATTTCGCAACACCACAGAGTGTAATGCCATTTTCCACACCGGTCAATTGTTCTCACAAACTCATGGAATCTTAAATCCTTGCCACACACACTCCTTGGAAAGCTTTTCAGCTTATTGTTTTCACAACCACTATATTCAAGGCTGACCAAGAAGCACGTCAATACCCAAGTTCTGACAATTCAGTTCTAAGAAAACCCTTATTTTGCATGGGCTTCCCTCTCACTACACAGCAATAAATTCTAGTGATTATGAGAAGAAATTCTTGCAAACTTCCAGCCTGTGTCTCAACAGTTGATAGAATTTCTGAGCTATTACTGAGTGCTTGCAGCTGTTCATAAACTCCAAATCTTAAGGTAATCAGTATCAGAAGTTATCATAGCATAACTTATATAAAAGGGCTATTTATAGCCTAAGAAAGCAGTCAGTGAAAAACCCAATTCTAATTACTGTATTTCTTCTGTGTATATCTTTCTGTGGATATAATACCAAGTTAAGAAGCAAAGAGAGACATACCAGTATGCAGCATATGCATACCAGAAATACGAACAACCCATCAGTATTGTAATGAGAAGCACAGGCACAACTATAAGGTATCCAATACATACTTTTCCTCTCTTATTTAATACTTTTTATAATATTGGGCTAAAATATGAGCTGATTAGCTGCAAATGAACATTCTGTGACTGAAAAAGGAGAAAAGACAGTTCATGCTGTTACTAGAGCAGAGAGGTCTAATTTCTTCTCCCTCTTAATTTCTTCTCCTAGAACTGCCCTTCTTGAAAAATTTTCTTTGGCCTGATTAGCATTTTTTTTAAATCTTCCCATTTGAGATGATTCCCATCAGGACCCGAGCACAAGGGACACGCCATTTTGAGGGTTTCCCCTTATCTTCATTCCCTAATTAAAAGTAGTCATAAAGATGTGATTTCCCCCAGAAGTAGCATTTTTAAACACACCGAAGACAAAGAAGGATATGGCCAGTGGTAAACTGTCATCTCCCACTTACCACTCCAGGATTTCACCACTTTCTAGAAATATATCTTGTGTCGTTAATAAAAATCATCAGCTGCTAGAAAAGTTTGGAATCCCTGAGCCCTAAAATACCCATCTGGAAGCTGTATCGGTTCCTGCCTCTGCACACACATGTACAAAAAGAGATCAACATCAGTTGTCCGTGACAGGACTCCAATGCCCTTCCACTGCCTGGCCATCGTGGTTGCTGCTCTACAGTACCTTATTGTAAAAATACTCATCTAAGTAATATCCAGATGTCAAGACACAGATATCAGTTGTCCACTACTACACTGTATGAAATAGGGTGGCGAAAAGCGTAAGAGATCAGAGGTTTATCATCAGTTTCTATACTTTGTTATATAAGCAAAACTTCATCCTGAAAGGAAAGACAAGAAAAGCATGGAAGAGATTCAAGGTGTGAATTTAGAAAATAAGGAGTCCTTCTTCTACCCTGATAGTTCCATATCTAATTAGTCCAATTCCCATTACACTTCTACCAAGTACATTGGCATAGCATAAATATTACCACTGCAAAGAGTTACAAAGGTCATGAATCAAAAGTTGGAAAAAAATCTAATCAAACAATACTCTTAGTGGCTCTGGAATTTCCATGGGAAAGAACAAGTAAATACACAGCTGTCCACTGTAAATAACTTAGAAGATGATACACATATAATAAGTATTAAATCATTTTACTATCACAAATATTCAAGACTGTTCTATATATATGATCAAGTTAATTCTATCTGATAAAAACTTACTAGGTTTAATGTTGATGTTTATGCAGAGGTATGTTTTATTTATGTAAAATCTAAATTTTTCTTATTGTGGCAACAGTTACACATAGAAGTAGGATAGAGATATTCCTCTGCTTGTTTTTAGAACTTTGTCAAGTTCTTACTTGAATAGATAATAGCTCTTATCACATTAGAAATGCAACAATCCAAGGATATATTAAAAACTGCACCAAAACTCCTAAAAGTAACTAATCTGAGTTTGAGCTCTGTTCTTCAGTTGATGCCCCAACACTAGGATAACAAAATTTTAATATAAAATCATAAAATTTCTGGTCATCTAATGTTAAGTACTGTAAAATGTATGGCAACTACTTGGCATTTTCTCCATCTGCTGCACAGCTTTTAATTCAAAGGAGGTCAAAGTTGCAAGCCTTCAGTGAGAGATATCTAGGTTGCCAGCTCTACAAACCCGTAGCATTACAGGTGCTTTATTCATCGTTGACTATTCTCATCTCGTTCAATACTATACCATTATTAAATTATTTATGTTATAAAAATAGAACAGAAAATAAAGCAGGTGTTTACAATAGTGGTCAATAAGATGGCAAAAGTAGACCAAAACAGGGCCACAAAAGTTTTAAAAGACCGGAAAAGAAACAAAATGGAGAAAAACACTATAATAAATACAAAAATGCCTAATATTTGGTTTCATTTTTATTGGTTTGAAAATAAAAACTGCTGTGACAACAAAAAAAAAACCCAACAAAAAACAAACAAGCAAACACCACAAAAGAGAATTATCTCATTCTCAGGGACTTCCATGGACTCGTGAACTTCAGTGTACAAACTTAAAAACAGTACAATTTAAGTCAGGGAATAGAAAAACTCTCAATACTTTAGGAGGAGTTTTGCTTCAAAAACAACAGAATTTGGGTCTTCAAGTTTAACAATGCCTTTAAACAGCAATCCACATAATGTCTTCAATCTCAATCATGCTGTTACTGAAGAATTAATGATACACATTCTTAACACTTGTAAACACTACACTGATTAACACAGGCTGTCTCACCCAGAAGTCAGATAGGAATGTTTATCTGTTCTGGACAGGATAAAAGTGTTTTATGAACCACTGTTCAGACAGTGGTTCATAAAACACTTTTAAAACACATAAAACATTTTTGTGTAATTTAAGGGGAAGACACGGGAAAAACAGATAGATGTTTAGAAGCTGGAAGGAAGAACAATTAAGAACTGATAAAGGAGAATATATACAACACTCTCCAACCTGGAAAGAAAACTAGCAAGAAAAAGACAGAAAAGAATTATAAAGTTTAACTGGTGCATCTCTTGGTTGGAAAAGATATTTCAAACTGTGGAAATAACTTGGAAAAATTATTATTACGTTTATATTCAAAATACTTTCATTTTTGCATTGTTTAAAAATCAACAGAAAACAGGTATTACAGCCAAAGAATCTATCATGAAAAAAAGTACCAGGTACTTAGCCATTTATGTCTCATGATAGAATTGCATACAAAATTTTGAAGAAGGAGCATTCAAGCAAATATGCTGAAAGACCCTGAACTAGATGTAAAAAAAAACCCAAACAAAACCAAAAGTCCAATTACAAAAGTCAATGCTCAATATTATTCGTAAAATTAGTACAGCAAACATTTAAAGAAACTTCTGCACTTTCTCACAAAGTACCTCTCAGCTCTTCTTTGCCACAGAGCTTCACACTATAATCTTTGTTAATGCAAAAAGAGAAATGATATTCCACCACAATCAGATTTGTATTTTAGGTCACTTTATACAAATATTTCCTGGAAAAAAAAACATTGTGGGAGTATATTTGGATTCTAAATGATATAAACGTCTACTTGTTTAGAACAGCAAATAAGACAAAAGAGGCAAGATAAAATTCCAAAGATTTGAGTGTTCTTCACCTTGAGATTTACTTGAGTTTTATTTTTGCACTTCTAATTTAATTTAAAGAAACAAGGCACTAATTACCTTGAACTACTTTTGTGATGAAACACTTTTTGGCTTATCCTTGAGCAGGGCAAGAACTGTCAATGCAAATGATCCAAGAGGTATATGTGTGTGTAATTACTTTTTTTCAGAAAGACTTGAAAACTAAGGTTTCATAAATCTAAAGCAACATCTTTTAAGTTCACTTGACCTAAAAAAATAGAAAATACGTTGAAGAACAGAACATTTTTTCTTACAGTTAACATTTTTCCCTACTTCATAATTTTGATCATAATGAAAGACAAATGGATGAAGTTTTTTATATTTAAGGTTTTTGTATTTTCAGTTCCTTGTCAGTTCTTAGGTAATACAGACTATGAAACACAGATTTTCCAGATGAGTTCACATAGGCCACCTAATTAGAGTACATAACCTATTCCTTAGAGGAAGGCAACTTTTCCCACCATGCACCTAGTTGGCTGTTCTGTGTTGGACAGGGGCAGAAAGCTGTAGCTTTTTTAGACTTTTCAGGTAAAAGACTTCCTCTCTGAAGAATAAAATTCATTTTACCTGAACACATATAGCATTATTCATGCCAGAAGCAACTAACCCCCTCCTACGCTTCTTTCAAGGATACCAAACTTGATGATTTCTTACAGAGTGGATTGATTACACAATCCACAAAGCAGTTTCGCCAACCGTATGTTCGGCTGTTGATTTTATTTCCATATTATTCCCTTGAAGATGAGGACGATATATACATAATCCCACTCCCACTTGTGACACATCTCAAAGTTCCACCTTCCCAAACACAGGTGTGATGTGGCCGCAACAGGTCCACAGAGTCACCTCTATGGCATGCACCACTGAGAACAGGTAATCTGAGGCACAAGTCTGCATGTTCTCAGGAGTGCAGTGAAGACCAGTTCTTTCCATCCTCCCAGCTCCTAGCCCTTCTTCTAGGATAATAAAACTTGACACTATAGTGACTCCATACTTTTGCTCCTCATTTTGATCCCCATCATTCCTCCTCCCTTCATTTTTTAATTAAAAAAGAAAAAACAGTCAAGCTTACCGCTTAAAGAAAGTTTGTCTTAATTATGGTTAAGATGTCAGGATTAGGAGTCTGTGAGGATACAGCACAAAAACTGCAAGGGGAAAAGGCGACGGACAGCTGTGTTGATGAGGCAGACTGAATAATGTCCAGATACACAGATGTCCTACTTTCCAAGCACAGAGGCAACTAGCTATTCTGCTACGTTTACAGACTCATTTCCAGTAAGTCAACCCCAGAAGCAGGCACACTGTTCAAGCAGCATGTTCAAAGTTTTGAGAGATGTATAATAAAAAATCATCAGAAGACAGTAAGAACTTCAGCTTGGAAAAACAAGAATTCTAAACAATGCTAATAATCTATGCAGAAGAGGAAAGATTGCAGAAGTCATAGGCGCTATGAACAAGAAACTAGATTTTTCTGACAAATTCTTTTCTCTCTGGTAGAAAATCTTTCCTGGAGAGAAAAACAAGACCTTTTTTTTTTTTATATAAACACCTTTTTTCATAATAGTTACTTACTACATGGAAGTAGAGATGCAATATTTATTTTTTCTTCATTATGCCCACAATTTAAAGCACTGCAGAAAAAGAAACTAACTCATTAAGAAAACAATCCAAAAGAAGAATCACTGAAAACATATGTAGGTCATCATAGAGGCAACAGAAAAAATTCTGGTAGCTGTCGACACTATAAAAACCCCAACTGTTTAAGTAAAGTTGATTTCTCTTAAAAGCTAGGAAACTATCAAGCTGTAACAATAATATCCATTACCTTGGGTGCCAGATTAAATGAAATCTTTGTATATAAACTAGGTATTTGCAGACAGAGCGGTTACTAAGTTGGCAAAACAAGAACATAGGGCAAAACCACAACATTTCTAAGCACAGTCACTACAGTCAACTCTGAGATGTCCAACTCAAAGCCAGTTTGCTTCTCCTCTTTGCACACCTGCTTAGCATTTCTTCACTCTCCTTTTTAGTATCCATGTAATTTTATAAATACATTAAAAGACTTCAACCTGAATTTCAAAGATCAAGTTGCCATTTGGCCTTAATCTTTAATAACTTTTGATGAAGAACATAAGAACAGTCATGCTAAATCTGACAGAAGGCCTACTTAGCCCAGTACCATTTCTCCAGCAGTGTTCATGAACAGACAGGTACCTGGATGAAAGGGTTTTTTTATGGAAACTACTGTTCTGTTAAAGTGCCTCCAGAAAATATGAGGAATACTCCTCTCAGTTTTTCTGGGGTCTCGAAAAGAGATAGGGCACTCCATAGACACGGCTATTATTTTAGCTCATTTCTTTCAGTAAACCAATTGCTAATTGATCCTGTTTTTACCACTCTTCAATGGGAAAACCCGGGAGAAATGGAAGGACTATGAGCAGAAATTGCCACCAAAAAGTATGACAAGAGCCTTTGTGTATTAACAGAAGCGAAATCAGTGAAGCTATGAATTTCAGCTTTTGAAAGAACGAAGCTAACATTTAGCCAGCTTAACTGATCAACACAGTCAGTAATTTTAAACATGACAGTCCACTAAAGCAGATAGGTGACCTTTGTATGTTAAATCATGCCTGGAAAATCTACTTTCCAGTTGCAAGCACAAAGCTTACCTCTCTAAGTGCAATTTAAGGCAGCAACATGAGTAATTTAAAGTAATTTTTAAAAATCTGACTTCTAGTCCTTGTGTCCTGAAAGATAATGTTACCAACAGAGTTTTTTTCTGCTTCTGCAAGGACAAGTCAATGCTTTTGCCTTGCCCAAGCACGAGACTAACACAGTTTTACCCTAGCAGCATTTAGATACATGCTGCCCAGAAACGCTTCAGATCAGAAAGAACTAAATGCAACAGAAGTAGTCCAGAAAGACACCATAGCTACTTTTAGAGAGCACGCAAAATATGGCAAGATAGAATAAGTGCGGTTTCCCAGACACATATGTGGTTTTCACTGGAGAAGGGGGTAGAGGATTTCTCCTTAATGTGATAGCCAAGACTTAGCTAGTAAAGTTCTCAGGTGCACAGAAATTGTCATGGCTGGTCACCTTCACCTGTTGTAATATGACTACAAGAAGCTTCAACTTCCAAACAATATATTAATGCCAATCTAAAAACTGAATAAACAGCAGTTCTTACACTTCCAATATCACCCAAAAAACTATTATGACAGGGATCTCTCAGACCCCAAAAGAAGAGAACATGAAGGAGGTAGTACCCTTAAATCCCACAGATACTCCTTTTCAGAACTCCTTCCAGTCTCAAGAAAAGAGAAATGAGACAGGTAAGCTCTCAAAGAGTGAAACAGATCTTTGACACCAGTAATCCCCATTAACTGGAAAACCTTCCTCTTTAACCTCTACTCAGCATAACTAACACACTGCATGTGAATAGTATTAAGACAGAGCACTGTCAGGTCTCCCTACCCACATAGTAACTCTCTTTGTTTACAGTTTAAGGTATTTATGGAAATACAGTAACATCAGCCACACAAAAATAAACAAAAATGCATACAAAATGTAGTCGTGTACGTGGCATTTGCTCCTTCCCCATCAATTTTGGTTTTATTAAATTATCCTATCAAAATCAGACCTTCAGACAAAAGAAGCTACTCAGTGACTGTTAAAAACCACCGTGCTAGAGCACTGATGACAGTAATCAGAGGTGGGGAGGAAGGGAAGAAAGAAATTAACTTCTCATTTAAGGACAAAAAGTACTGCCTGCCTGCCCCCGGTTCCGTTTTACCCCAAAAATGTGTACAGTCACATGCAGACTCTGAAAGAACAGTCACGTCTTATGTCACAGATTACAGAACCTCATTTTTTTGCCATCATCGATGGCCTACAGAGAAAATTTCACCATATTTCAGAAATATGGAACAGCTTTATTAAATAACTGAATAGGTAACTGGGCTTTTCCTTAAGCTTCAATGAAACTCATTTAGAATTTGTCAAATAATAATTTATAAGTCTTACCTGTGTTTTTCTTGAAGTTGCCTTGGGCAACAGACTGGCTGACAAAACTGATGCAAACGGAGAGCAACACAGCTCAGGGAAAGGATTTGGAATTGTTGAGATCTCCGAAATACTGTCATCTTTCTTTTTTCTCCTAGTTCAACAAAATACATAATATCAAGTGATATTTGTAACAACTGCTGTTAAAATTGCAATAGCCAAGCACAATGCAGGATATACAAAGGCACTAAGACCACAGTGCTTCCTGGTTGCAGCAATTAGCTTTTTTGTGCAGTTATTTTTTTTAATCAGTAGGCTGAATCTATTAACATACAGAGCTTAACACTACTTGAAAGCAATCCAAGTATTCAGCTCTGAATATAAAGTTGTTTGAATATGTGTCTTTGCAGAGTAAGAGCACAGATATATTTATACTGGCTCCTAAGGACATCAGTAAATATTCTGTTGTCCCTGTGTTCATACCATTCCCTATGTACACATATTACAACACTGGATGCATGTAACTTCTCAGTAATACTTCCTAAGTACATTACACCTGTATTTTAAACATATGGAAATTTTTTTTCACCTGAATCAGGAGTCACAGTGACTGACAAAATAATGTAAAGCAGTCCACCCATTTCTGTTTTCAGTTAGTTTTGTGTCTGAATCACCATAACTCCATCATAACATAAATGTCTCTCCAGTTGCCGGATGCTTAAATCTGAGTGTGCTGGAAGTCTCACCAAGCAGCATTTGCGAGTACTGAACATAATCACTACGGTACTTGCAGAAAAGCTCAGTCATGCACTAGTTTAAAGCATCGCATTAACAATGTGGTTGTCGAGACTGCTGTGTGCATTACAGGGCATGGTTTTCTCACGTAAAATACTGCACAGCACTTTCTCTACTTGATTTCATTAGGAGAACAGCACCCAAAGCACCTCACGTATTTGAATCTGCCAACATACCAGATTTTTCTGCATGTGTGAGTTTATACCTCCAAGCTTAATATTTAACTTTAGTATCTTCATTATTATAATTCCAGATTTCACATACCTATTGCTACAAAGTGGGAGGAACCATCAGATTAAAGTAATAATGCAGAATGAAGATGCTTTACTGTCCGGCAATCCTCAGTGAACATTGGTATAAAGTGACATTTAGCATTAACAAAGAGTAAAAAATCCTGTAAGACATATTTTAAGATTCTGTACGCTTCAATGTACCAAAACTGATCAGACACTTCATGAAAAGCCTGGCCCCCAGTCTCCATTGCTCAGACTAGCGATCAATGCCTTTAAGAACAGCCTGAGTACTCAGAACTCGGGCTGCACATCACTGACAGCAACTACAGCCGCATCGCAAAGGATGAAGCACTTTATCTCACGAACAGAGAGACACTGCAATGAGAAAGCGGTGGCTCGGCTCGGTTGGACAGGCCAGGCTCAGCAGCGTCCTCTCTGCCCCTCAGCCTGGGAAAACTCAAAAAACAAAGAAAGAAAAAAAAAGGGG
>VXBZ01012753.1:460420-511012 GCA_013399135.1 Heliornis fulica | reverse complement strand
GGCCAGGTTAACCCTGGCCGGTAACCTCCTCCCCCGGGCAGGGCCGGCCCTTCGCGCAGCGGCGCCCAAGAGCGCCGGCCACGCACCGCCGGCCGGGCCTGGCACCCGTCTGAGCGCCTGACAAATCATTAACTACGCCGCCACGTGCCTCTGCGAGGTCGGGGGTTATGGTTATACCCGGAGAAGTAGGGAATGAGCGGCGCCGGGGGACAGGCCCCTTACCTCGGCACCAAACAAGCTGCTCGTGGGGAGGGAGGCTGGGTTCAGTCACAGGTCCTGCCCCAGCGGGAAGAGGACAGGTTGTGCCTCGTGCCTTCAGCTCCGCCACTGCAGCCTGTGCTGCCAGGCTGCTTCACCAACACAAAATCAGTTCCATGGCCACAGCCCTTACCAGCATTCATCCCGTTGCAAAATGAAAATACCCTCTCGCTGTGTGTTCTATGGCACCAGATAGAGCAGGAAAACACGTGTGAGCCACTCGATTTGATAGAAAATCAAAGCCTGGCCCCTGGCAAAACCAGCTGCATAGATAAATCTGACTGTATCTGGTGTGTTTGGGGCAGTAACTGACATGTCAGTGGTGAAAATGTTTTGGGACACATGCTTTGCTGTTTCCCTGAAGCCACCAAAGAAATCATATACAGGCAAAATTTTAATTCCGGAGAAAGATTTTTCTGACAGAGAAGGAATACTCACAGTTTACATTTTGGCTGATTCACAGATGATTTTGCAGGACATTTGTTTTCAATGAAATGAAGGATTCCTTCTCCTCTGAATAGCATATTCTCTGTTATGCTGACAGCAGAAGTGCAAGTCCGGGTTGATTCTTACATAGAGACTGGCAAAAGTATCTGGGATTTTAGAGCATCAGATGATTGACTGGATTTGCTTGTTGTTTGCAAACTGCTATCCTTTTACACAACTACACAGACCACTGTTTTTTTCCCTTAGTCGATTCCCTGGCATAAAGCTGGTGTGTTAAATCTCACAGTCTTTAAAAGTGTAGGAAGGACAACTGGTGTAGGTGTTCTAGGCAGAAAACTGAGGTTGGAGAGAGATAAAAACCTTCAAGTGGCATTTGTATGTTGATATTAATCAGCATTTTAAAAGTTCAGCCATGGAAAGAAAATATATTTCTACTTTTCACCCAGTTTCTGTGAGTTGTTACATAGCTGCAACCTGACATATATGGTACTTTTTTGTGCCTTTGGCTTAGTCATGTAATTGTTTTAAAATAACAGGCAAATAAAAACCACAATTGGAATATTAGCAAATGAACACTTACATGTTTCAAAATATCTTTGCTAGGATTCTAATGAGTCGTGTCAGCAAAAATGCCACTTGTAGGAAAGATCAGTAAAAAATTTAATGTAATTATAATTTCACTTGAATGTAGTAAATTAAGAAATTGACTTAAAATATTTTCTTTTCTACTTCTCATAGTCTGTCCTGATGCTTGCTGCTTTCAGTGCTTTCTGTGGGAGTAGCATTTTATGAGGAAATTACAGTCATTGGAAAACTGAGGCACAGAAAGGCTTACAAGACTGTTCCGGTGTAGCTTTGGAAATGCTGCAGAGGTGAGAATGCAAAACTAAGGTTTCTCCTGGCTTTCTGTCACTGTGTGCAAATAAATGTAAGGATAAAAAAGATTGCTTGAGCTTGTCTGAAGTTATCAGAGAGCATTTGACTTAGATTCTGGCCAAGTGTACCCTTTTTAACTCTATTTGAGCAAGTAGAAACACAGCAATCTCTGAACAACTAATAATTTTGATATTAAAAGGCCAGAAGATTTCTGCTAAATCCTGACACAAAATAGTTCTTGAGCTGTGTCATTTGGCTTCCTTTTTATGATAAATACACTTACATGGTCTAGTCTTTTTTTCTTTTTGATACATGCTGTGCTGCTGCATTACAGTAGTCCTTGTTCTAAGACTTACATTTCCTTAAAATTAAATTTCTGGTCATTACTCAATCCATAACTCATTAGGTTTTTCTTTTTTAATTTAATCTTTGATAGCCATAATCAGATACAGGTGTTTCTCGGGAGAAATTAAAATATATATATTATATACATATTCTCAATATAGGGAAAAATCCCAAAGGATTCAAGCTATTCAGTATGCACCCCACTTCCAGAAAATCAAGCTCTACAGTTCTTAAAAGGCTGTGTGCTATTTAGAACCATAGCACTTGATTAGTGTGACAAAATTATGCCTTTAATTAGAGTAAACTTTCACCGTTATTACTGACAAAGTGAACATTTAAAAAAATCCAAACTATCTGTGATTATCTCAGAAAACTGTAGAAGATTTTTGTTGGATTTTTTTTTACACTCACACCTTCTTTTATTAAGAAACTTACAATGTGTAAGTTTATATGTATAATGGCTTCACTGTAAAGAGTTTCACTGTAATTTCTTAAAAGATGTTTCCATTATGTCAATGAATGCCATACCTTTATACCATCTTCTGTCATAAGAAATAATTACCTCTTCTAAAGTACTAGATTGAAACCACAGAAGTAGCTTGTAGAAGCACCCCCCAAAAAATTGCGTTAAAAGTAATGATACAGAGGACCACCTTTAGAAAAAACAAACAAACACCTGTCCAGTAAAAAAAGTCAAGTCCCAAGAGACAAGCCTGCATTTGTAATTTATCTGTATTTATTAACTTGGTGTGCGTAGAAAATGGCGAACACATACTGTGGTCCTGATAAACTGAGCTGTGCATTCTTGCTCCTTGAGCATTTCAAAGCCAATTTTTAACTTAAAAAACTGGCTCATCTGTTTGGGCAGTACTTCATGAAAGCCAAATTTATCCAGTGAGCACAAGCAGAGCTATCACTGACTGACTTGTCAGTAGCACATAACTCTGAAAATTATCTGTGGTTGAATGCTTTGTGAGGAGTCTTGCCTGTTATAGCTCATGTTGAATGTTAAGTTTAGAATTACTGTTAAAACGTGTATCTTTTATTGCTGATAAGGAAAAGTTCCAAGGGATGAAATCAGTACTGCTGTCTCAGTTGTTTCCAGAAGCTGTTTTTTAACCTAATCTGAAACTCCTTGTGTGCACTTGCACTGACCGTAGCACGGTAATACCCTGGTGTTTCCTCTGACTTAATTTTCCTTTTCTGTACTTAATAACAAGACACAGATTTGTACTGTGTTTAGTTTGGTTTGGGCTTGGGATATTTTACTTACAGATAAGTGTGAATTCTTTAGCCTAGTTTTGTAAGAAACTTGAGAAGCAGGATAGATTTTATTGCTACCTTTGACAAAAGTGTTTGCTATTTCAGTAACTTTCCAGTGACAACTTTGTCCTCGGCCCAGAACATCCCCCTGCTGGAATTTTGCCTTGAACTGTATCAGTAGAACAGAATTAAGCTCTGTGTGGGGTTTTGAGAATAAGAACAATACCCATCAAATCAAATCAAAAGAGCTTATGATTTCTGAAAGGTTGTTGTAGCTAAAAACAAATAATTAGGTTCACCATAGGGTTGACTGAGTGGCATGTAGGGCTTGTGAGATGCAGGTCAGACATACTGAATTGTGGTCCCTTGTGCTAAGGCAGCATGAAATCAATCATTAAGTGTCTATGATAAACTGTGATGTGCTCTGCACTGGCCAACCTTGAACTTCTGTAAGGCATGAAGTTCCATCCTAGAGAGAACTGTAACAGTCCAGGGTGAATATCACGTACGTATGGATTACAGCACCTAGGTCTTCATCTAATGGGTCTAAATCTACTGGACTAGATGTAATCTGGGTAGTTACGGATGGCTGAACTGAATAATATACTGCTGCAGTTATTTGTGGAAGTGAATTGACAAGTCTCAGGGAAGAGATTTAGCAGTGCCAAGCATTTGTAATGATAGTATTGTAATGGAAGAAACGTTTTCTTGTAATACATATTTTTGTTCTAACTAATCCCTTGTAAATATTTATGATAAATAATGCTTTATTAGTTATTATGAAATAACTACTGTGAGGAGTGGACAACTACAAACATCACATGTGATAAAATATTTAGATAAACCAAACAGGCAATGTTTCACAACAGCAGAGTACTGTGGAAACTTTTTACAGCCCCTTTTCTGCACCTTCTACAAAGATCATAATTTCTGACTTTCTGTACCTTCAGAGTACTGTATTCTGCAGGGAAGGGTGCAGGTCACTATGTTATCTGGTACTCCTTGTATTTATCCAGCACACAGAAGTTCAGTTTCCGTAATGTGAGTTGTTGGGAAATGAGATTCAAGACCCTGTAACACTGGTTATTTTGTAGAGTGGGAAACAAAATACAAGCATTAAAAAATAAAAAAAACCACCCACCCACCCACACCCACCCCGCAAAGTAAATGAAAAAAAACAACAACCCACACTGAAAAAAAGCAAGAACATACAGCTAAAACAACTTTTTAGAAACAGCCGCACCACTTGTAAGTCTCAGCTATTTCTGAGCTGCTGCCAAGGACACTGATAAGAGCGTAGATCTTTGCAAAGAGGAAGGGAGATGTTGAGTTATTTTGGACAAAAAGAAACAACATACCTGGTTAGATTCAAGGCAGGCAGCATTCCACATTTGTTATCAGAGTACAAAGCTGATAAATGAATTTTAAAGACAAAATTAATTCTGTATTTTGAAAAACTAATGCATAGAAATTTCTTTGCCAAAATGCAGGTATCTAATACCAATTTAGATACCTATTTCACCCTGTCCTAAGAAGATACAGGTTTCCTGTTCATCCTATGTTGTGTCTGACGGCCCAGGGAGGATTTTTCAGATATCCTTGGGCATTCAGTGTGGTTCCAGACACTTCGATTTCAGTGCCTAAATTTTACTCATATTTATTTTCTGCTTCTGTAACGTGCAGCTCACAACAGACTATCCATGACTTCAGGAAAAAAAATTCAAGTCTAGTAACTTCAGACACTGCATTTGTGAAAGTGGGTTTTGGAAGCTTTCAGTGGATCTAAGGAGTTTTTTCTCTAATTCTGGTAGTGGTAAGAAATTTAAAATGTAATTGTATGCACATCTGCATACACGTGAGAGGAGGAGGATTTTTTTTTTTTCCAGAATTACTAGAAATTAGCCCAGATTTGCACCCCCAAATTTGCACCAGCCCTGATTGAGCAAAGCAATTTCCAAATCAATCTACCTGTGCATGTGCAATTTAGAATGCCTTAAAAATGGGCTCTGAAACGGAAAGATCAGCTGAACCTTAATGATGGAGTCATTATGTTCCTCCCAGATGACAGCAAGTAAACAAATGCTTATCCGGCCAGCTGGAATTCCAGAGGTAGTGCCACTGTATGATAACATATCTGCACCATTTTAATACATCACTTGGTAGGACATTTAGTACTGTTTGGAATGAATTAATCCCACAGGGTTTACACAGAGAAGGGGCATTTGCTCTGTCTCAAGATTTTTTCCAATAAATTTATATTCAAGGAATGATGTATTCAATAAACTTTGGAAAAGAACAACCTACTGTTCATGTTTTAAAAGCATTGTGCTGACCACTTGGAAGTTATTATTTTAAACGTTATTAATGCAAATGTCTGTAATTCAGGAACCCTATCTAACAACAACAATCTCAGCACTTACAACGAAACCAATTATCCCAACATCAGTGCACCTAACATTTTAATGTATTTAGTCCCTTCTTACGGATGAGTAAATGTTTGCATCTTTATATGCCTAAACATGTTTAAAAATTAACCCTAACGGGGTATTCAGAGTACCTGACTTTATACACCATCCCCCATTAGGCTGGCCATTTAACATAGAGGAATAGAACTTCCATTGAGAAAAAAAGAAGACTTGAGAGGTCCACTAAAAGACACACTGGGGTTTTAACGCTGACAACCCTCCTAGAAAAACCTTTTGTTTCCTCCAACTACATGGGAAACCTAGGAAGAACTGTCTTCTGACTTCAGGAGCTCAGTTAGCTGTTGAAGTTTAGATAATGCAATTAATTTGCTAAGTGATTTTTTTCTGAAGAATAATGGAATTTGTGGCTTGGTAAAGAATGCAAGCTGAGAGTCCAAAATTAGTACTCCAACAATCAGGACATCCTTTGTAACTGTAATGAAGGTTTCTTGTTTCTAAAAATAAAAAATTGTGAAGTGTATTACTACTTCAGTACTCCTAACAATGAGTTGGCTTTAAATCTGATCCAAAAGGTGATTTTCTTCTGAGCTGGAGAAAAAAAGTACCTTTTCCTTCAATTTCATGTTCACTGGAGCTGTGCCTCTTATTTGTTTAGTAGCCACTCCATTTAAAAAGCATTTTTTTCTAATAGTCCTAATTTTGTGATGATAAATAGAACAGCTTCATAACACTGAAAGTAAGCAACCTTTTAGTTCACTTTTGTGTATTTATGGAGACATCACAAAATAAACAAACAGTAATATACAAGATTCCAGACAATTCCAAACAATTGTGTTACACACAGTGGCCCTGTAAATTCTCCTTAGAAGTCACAGAATTGTAGGGGTTGGAAGGGACCTTGAGAGATCATTGAGTCCAACCCCCCTGACAAAGCAGGTTCCCCAGAGCAGGTCACACAGGTGGGCGTCCAGACGGATCTTGACTATCTCCAGAGAAGGATATTCCACAACCCCACTGGGCAGCCTGTTCCAGTGCTCTGTCACCCTCACTGAGAAGTTCTTTCTCATATTGGTGCAGAACCTCCCGTGGTCCAACTTGTGGCCATTGCCCCTTGTTATGTCCCCACAGGCTACTGGCCCCCACATTCAGCCATCTCCCTTTGTCTCCCATTACTCAAAAAGTCTTACAAAATTTTCCCTTGGAGTACAAGGAGAAATGATAAAACTGGTGGCCTGTGAGCAAGTTCTTCAATAATTTGCACCTGACTTCAAAGACATTTAACATCTGATGTATCTGAAGCATTTTGGAAGCAGGTGTACAAACTGAGAGCCCATCTAAAATTAGGAAAATTGCTATAGCCTCTCAACCCTTTTAAATTCAACCTGTGTTCTCCATCAGTTCCATATATTTACCTTAACCAATTGTATTTGAGAATTTAAATACAAGAAAGCCACGAATGCTTTATTTTTTACATTCTTTGAACTTACTTTATGAAACAATAGCAATAATTTTCAGTCCAGTCAAGAACTAAAACTAATACTTTCCCTTTCCATGAAGTCCAGTGTTTTATAAATCCAGACTAGACACAAAAAGTGGTATTTTTATGGCTAATGGATCACTCAGCGTGACATCCCCATTCGACAGAAGGAATAAGCACAGTCATGTTTTTTAACAAATCATCTGCAGCACCTGATAAAGAATTTCTAGCAGCTCTTTGTTTCTGTGTTGACTTTATGCAGGCTATAGGAGGACAGGCAGTATCTGATCTGGCAAAAAGCCTGCTGGTAAAAATTCAACCCACTGAAAATCTTGTCACAAATCTGAACTAAGAGTGAGTTTGCGGATTCTCCTGCCTGTGACAAATCTTCAAGGCCTCAAGCAATGACACAACATGAGCACATTGTCAAGTCTTGGCCTCAGAGCCAATACCATGCCTCTGACCAAAAAAAATCATATTATAGCTAAAATGTGTTGCTGAAAGTGAGACATGAAACTTCCTAACTGATAAACTGCACTTTGCCCAAGTGTTGGATGGTGTCTTAACTAAACTCCAATTTATATTCTGCCAGCCTGCATGGTTTTTGTACTGCAGCTGGAGGTAGTCCCTTGGAATATTGCGCTCAGTCCAAATGGATTTCCAGTTCAGCAATGCGTAAAGAGAGTTAATTGTTGCATGGGCCAAGTTTTGCTAAATTGCAGCTTAGATTCTGGCAAAAATAGATGTACAGTTTTAACAACATTTTGAGTTTCAGTGAGGAGTAAAAGGCCACCGTGGAAGTTCAAAGCTTCCAAACATTCAAATTTTAAAGTGCCTTTTAAAAAAAGATACGCTCCAGTCTCTTTTATTAGCACAGTCCCTTCAGAGCATTTCTCCTGTTGTTTAGTTGATGGGAAAATCTACCATTAAGTGATTTGTTAAGATGTTAAAACCCTGTTCCATTTTCTACAGATAGTTTGGCTGGCTCTCAGGCAAAAACGTAGGCTTCTATTATAACATATTGGGAGCTTTTAGAATGAAAGCAATTCACAATAAATGTATTCAAATTGACACATTTCTGGTTACAATGTCTTCATTATTTCTTCAGAGTTATGAAACATGAATTATATCACTAGAACGACAACACTAGTCAAAGAAATCTAATTTGCCATGACTTCTGTTTGTACAGTCATGTAGCTCAAGGCATACATTCGATTATTTTCTTGTACTCTTTCTTATATTGGTGTTATTCCAAAGGCTACAGTGGTATATAACCTCATTACATCTAATTTAAGAAAATATTCTTACATGGCAGGCTCTAAAAATATGTAGCTACATAAAAAGTCAGAAATAATTACATCACTAAAATCTATTAGGCATGCATTGAACAGAAGTTCATTTCAGATTATTTTATATATTTCAAACACTTTGTTTAAGCAGTATATGCATTTTATCATTGTAGCCAACAAGCTAGTCAATATTTTATTCAGTTCAAATTAAATCTGAATTAAATTAACACAGCATTAAATTCGTGAATCATGAGAACAGAATCCTTAGAATGATCAACATAAACAAAAAAGAATTTTTTTAAGCAAAGTGACAAAGTTCTCCATCTTTTATGTAATACTTTGTTTATTAAATTCATTTAACAAGAATGAATTGAATTATAATTTTAAAATAGAAGCTGATAGCCTCTTTTACAGCCTTTTAGAAAGGAAAGCTTTTTTTTTTTGTCTCCCTTTGCTGTCAGAATTGAAAGCCTGAGCTGCAATTATTAAAGGTCTAAATTTGCATTTTTCAGCAATCCAGAGAAATGAGAGCAGCTATTGTTATGATCATTATCATGATAAAGTTCTTTGTCTGTAGATCTTCTCATAAAGTTGTTGGTCAGCTGTTTGTTAGATGCCTTGCCAGCTATCAGATAATCTCATAGTAGATCAAAAAGAACAGCAAATTAAAATGATAGCTTTGTATACTTTCAGATGGTAAATCCTCTGTGAAGTAAAGCAACTTGGTGCAGCGCTGAGTGTTAGAAGCTAACGCAGGAAATTTGCAGAAGCTAAAAATACACTGATAGATTTGTTTGTAAATAGCTGCTTGGATTTTGTCTCCAAACTGGGTTCTCTTTAAACACAGCCTTTTTTGTTGGGACAGCTGGACTATGCAAATTCTCAGAGCCAAAACTACCCCTAAGCCAAGACCTCTCAAGCTTTCTGTATTTTGAGGAAGAATGTTAAAGAAAAAAAAGTTATGATAAGACTTTCTTGACCTGAACTACCAGAGAGAAGGACCAACTTGGAAAGAATAGTGTGCAAGATCCCTTCAGGAGTAGTGGAAGCAGGTATCTTCCCTGCCAAAGTCAGACAAGTTCAGATGGCTCTTTAGGTAACTGAGCGGATTGAGCAAAACGGACACCCCCAGACTTACTCTATGAATGAATCCTTACAGACCTGTCTTGGAACATCTCCAAAGCCAGCTCAAGCAGATACCCACCAAATGGTGCATCAGGAGCTTATCTGCTAGAAGTACTTGAGAGGAAAAAGTGAAAGCCAGGCAGCAGGTTCCTAAGAATTTCCTAGGAACATTTGAAATATGTATATTTTATTTCGGTTTTGCAATACAAAGTGTGTTTAACTGTGTTAGTTTTAACTGTGATCAGACATGTGCACATCCCTAATCTTCATGTGGAGCCAGTCTGCAAAGATGGAGTCTTTCATAGCTTCCCCTGATAAAGCTGTCTTTTTTCACTCCAAATTCTGCTGCTGCAGCAGTTATTATAGAACGGAGGACTGCAATACCAGACAGTCCTCTTACTACTAGCAGCTTTTTACAGAGTCTTCACCCCAGGGCCTCTGCAAGCAACTGGCCGTGTTGAGTGTGTTACAAGGTAGAACAGGAGAGATGACGTGAGGTAACAGGTTCTCATACTTCTGTAATCCCTTGGAAGTGAGGCGAGATTGTAAACCTCTACACAGGCTCTGGGGTAGACACCACCATGGGAACGTGTTTGCTTCCTTGTCCTGCGTGGGATAGGAGAACAGTTGAAAGACAGTAACTGCGTTTGGTGTAGGTTTCCTCACCTGCTCTGTAGCTACCTCTGACAGACTGATGGCACAATCACCCTTCAGAAGCTCTTGGCCCACCTTGCTATGCACTGCAGGCAAGTTATGGATGTGCTAGGAGGGCCTCCCAAATACAGTGGTGTGAAATTGGTGAGGCAGACATTGTGGAGAACTCGGAAGAGTCCTGCATAAATGTGGACAGGATACTCTGACCTGAGAAGGTCTTCTGAACTGCTTGGCAGGACCAATAAAGAGCAGTTGAGATATTGCCAATGTTTCCAAAGTTCAGGGAATTAATGTTTTTCCAGGGTCCGGCTGCTGCATAACTATGGGAACAGAAACAGTTTAACAGGTACTGCAATTGCTTTTCATAGGAGGATTCTGTTTTTCAGAGAGTAATAGTGAGAATATATCAAATTGTTGACCCTTTGCAAGCAGGCTTCAACATAAATTAATTGTTGTGTAAAAAACTGAATTTAATGTTTACAGTGCCATTTGTCACCGAAATGGAGGCTCAATTAGAGTCTCAATGATTTACTAAAGACATTTTAAACATAATGTCCAAACAATGCTACATAAATTAAACATGATGTAATTGAGTGTAACACTAAGTGGCTCATCGCTGTTGATTCATGTGGAAATCACAGAAATTTTACTGATCATTATGCATTCATTCATATTAATGTAGATACCATATGTGCTTCCATAGGGATTCTCCTGTTACTCAGCATTCATTAAATTTTAATGTACCATTAAAAAGGCATCAAAAGACCCATCTAAAAATACTGCCACAAAGGTAGTTCATTTAAAGAGAGTTAAACATGTTTCATTTTAACAGTGCAATACAAAGGAAGTTAATAATGAATCAGCAGAATTAGCTTAGGAGAAAACAGTTTGATTGCAAGCCAGACTACAAAGTATTTGAACTAAAGGCACTACATTGTCTCTGTTCTAAATTTCTGGAGAGCTACCTGTATTTGTAGGGAAAAGCACTCATAGTGCACAGGCTTCATTCAACTGATACTTTACAGTAACTTTCAGCATAGTGAAAAATACTATTTTAACCAAAGGAGAGAGGAAGTAGAAGTTAGGGTCAGACTGCATACTGCTTTCAGGTTAGAAGATGAGTATTGAAGAGGGATAAGAAAAATACAGCAGAGTTAGTAACCTGCCCACAGCTTCTTGCCTTTCCTCCTAGGCCTGGTGGGCACCTGCTAGCAAAATGTTTTTCCAGGGGTCAACTCTAGAACACCTTATGTATGATTTTGCTGTGTCTCCTTTCTCTCAGGGGCATACTTTCCATCAGAGCCAGGTAATTAGGTCCTAAACACATCCTCCCTCATCAGGCTGGGTTTGGCTCCTTGAGCTCAGTTGAGCACAGGCCATCTGGTGACCTTGGGAGTAGCTTTTCAGACATCTCAGGGGGAAGGCTAAAGTCTGAGTTTTCCCTTCCTGGAGAGCTGCTCTTGATCTGAGGCTCTCATGCTCATCCTCACCTGAGTGACAGTTCCTGCTGCATCTATGCCTATGTCTGACTATGGATCTGGTTGGTGTCTGCACCCAGAGCCACAGGCATTTCCCCTTCACTATGGTCTTGTTTGGTAATCTGGACTCTTGGCTGCTGTCTTCAGGCCTGCCCCTGCCCCCTCGCTCAGGGATGGTGGGATGAGCCCCTCCTCAGCCAGGTCTCTGTGCTACAATGCTGAGTTCTGACTTCCAGTCCCCTTGGGAGCAACAGCTCATGGTGCTCAGGTGGGAGGTAGCATGAATGTTTACTTGGCAAGGGTTTTTATGATGTTGTTGAGCTGCTTAATTTCTCATCTCACTGTTGGAGATCTTACATATTTTATGCCTTGGTAATTTCCTGGGAAAATTGCTAATGGGTGAATTAGAAAGATTAGATGAGCTATTCTAATCAAACATAGTAGGTTTGTAATGGATTTCAGTAGCAATCCCTAACAGAAGAATGGATTGAAATCCAACAAGGTGGTACATTTAACTGCCAAAGGAATCTTACAATGTTAAATTGAAACTAATGAACTACCACTGTAAACCAAGCAACCCATGTATCATATCCAGTACTTCTTTAACTCTTTTGTTCTCTGGTCAGAGAACGGGCAAGATCACCTGTGAATCTGGTGATCACATCTGTGATTAAATAGCACTTAGTAAGGTTCTGTGCAGCTGGGTGTGTGGAACACACAAATTTCTCTCAAACTCAGTCTTGCACAGAAGATATGTGTGTCCTGCAGATGATGCACTATGGCAAATAGCTGCAAAGAGAGAGATTTGAAAAATAAACGTGGCTAAGAGAAAATACCCAGATAATGAGAGAAGTGATGTGTAGGGTGTGCTCAGACCTGCCTAGATCTTTGACAAACTTCAGTAACATCTAATGGATAAAATGGCAAAAGTGCATGTTTCATATGTATAAGATACCTTATGTACAGACAAGTGGCATTGCATGAATTGGAATTAATGAGTTAATGTATTTATCAGAAAAAAAGAATCGGAGGGGATAAAATTAAGCTATCAGTGGAAATTCACAACAAACAACAAAAAGATGGTTCTTCAGACAGTGTGTCATCAAGTCAAAGAGCTCCTTGGCACACCTGTCAGCACTCAAAGTTTACAGGAGTTGAAAGAACAAGTAGCCCAGTTCTTGAACAACTACTTAAGACTATTAAATACATGGAAACCACTTAGGCATTCTCGGAGCTAAAAATTGTTGAAGGTTGAGCATACCTGGGATAAATATTACTTTTTGCCTTTTATAATCTTTTATTTTCCCCAGGGATGAATTTTTGGTCACTGTCAAAAGCCAGGTAACAGGCTAAATGAAGCTTGTTTGACCCAGTACAGCGATTCTTCCGTTACGCTCTAAAGCTGGCTCATACTATCGCTTGAAGATAAAATGATTAATCATCTGCCTTGGTATAGCAACATTTTGTGTTGAAACATGGCTATGCCATCCTAATAACTTTTTTTTTGTTTGTTTTACACTAAACCAACCCAATTCCTTTAATCTTTCTTGACATATTTTCCAAAGGTCTTACAACTCTTATTTTATTCTCTTGCTCAAATTGCCTTCCACCTTTAGATTATTAATCTAGACAGTCAGAATTCAATCTAAAAAATCTGCTGCTTTTAATCACTTTTCTTCCCCCCCTTTCCAAGACAAAATTGCTCCTGCAGGGTTGTGGCCTGATTTTTGCTGTGTTGTTTTCCTTACTGTTGATCAGGAAACTTGCCTTTTACTTCACCACCAAACTGTGGTTTTAAACTAATGTAATAGTTACACAAGACTCACCTACTTCCTTTTCCTGACAATACAGTCTAGTAGACCCTTCCTAACTTCTCTTTTCAGCCTTTTACCTTGAGTGGGCACCAAAGACGACACCTTTTAAATGTACTGAAATTCCAGGCACACCTAACAGCCTAGAGTATTCCATTCTTTTTTTTTTTTTTTATTTTGAAAATTCTCTTTGGTTCTTTGGCATACATACCATAGGGACTTACTTGGTACACGTACTTTGTAGCTGCTTGTATCCCTTGATGTGATCCATATTTGTGAGGCCAAATACACATTTTTTACAGAAGGCAAGAAGAAGGCATTGTCTTTTAGCATTTGAAGAAACAGAATAGCATCTGCCAATGGGATCAATCATGCTGTTTAACAAAAGTGACCAATTGCAGTTCTCTCCACACTCCTTGCCCCATCTCCCTGTTCAGTTTGAGTGTTTCACTTGGAACACTGCAATCAGCAGTGAAGATTTTCTCTGTATTTTTGATAAATCAGAGCAAAACAAAGCCTTAAGCAACTGTGAAATAAATTCACTTGTCCTTGTTTTACCACCATTAAGTGTGACTGTAGCCATATCTTACTTCTCGCTTGGGATCATACAGGAAAATAAAAAACAACAAACCAACACATATTTGGAGGAATATTATGTAATTCTGAGTCCAAGAACAGTTTATTAATTACTTTTTCACATAGAAATGTATTAATCATTAGTAAGTACACTGGTGGTTAATGTACACCAGCACTAGTACACTAAGTAACCTAGTACTTGCAAATTGCCAGTTGGTCAGATGTGTTCTGTAATAGCTGTTGTATGTGAAGGTTCTGTGGACTTAACCCTCCTGCTACTCCCTTCAACTCCTTTACACCACTGGATGTTCACAATCACTTATGCAAGCCCATTCTTTAACATTCCCATTCTTTTAACTAATCTGATGCTTGTGAAAATGTCCTTGTATGTACTGTACACTGTAGTCTGTTCTTGGTATCGTCATAGAGCAACAAATATCACAGGCTAAGCATGGTCAGTACTTAGTACTCAGTGGGAAGACTTTAAACAAGTGCCATTACCCTCTGTGTGGCACAGGCGAGGGTGCTGCGTGATCTATAGCTGGTATTTGGGGTTTTATTACTTAATCCGTTACAGACTGCTGAACGGCAGCAGAAAACCCAGCTGCATTAAAATGTGCTTACTTATATAAGGACACACAAGGAAGGACCTAGAGCTCTGTTCAGTCACTAGACATATCTTTTTAGTGAAAACTCACTACCTATAATACATCATAATGTTTTAAGCTTTCCCATTGCTGCTTCTGTATTAGCTTGCCTCAGAATTAACAACTATTTCTGATATGCATATTGATGGAGTACACTCTTTTTTTTCCATTATTACTGTAGGAGTTCAGGTATCTGATACCCACATGAAAATTAGGCACCACAGTGACCATCTAACCCTATGCAGTCATAGTACTATTTAACCTCATGCATTAATCTCTGCTTCAAGCCTGTAATTTGTGATCAAGTTAAATCTCAGTTCACATGCAGAAAGAAAATAATAGCTAAAGCTAAGTTTCTGTGGGCATCTGCTTTAATGGTTAATTCTTTTATTTCATAATAGTAATGTTGACTTCCTTATGCAATTTACAAAGCAGCACGTACTGTCGTCTTAGTGTCATCAGCACACATTGTCTCATTCTTAAATCAGAGTGGGCATGGATTTACATCTTAAAAGACTGAAGACAGTTGCAAAGGTGCCACGACTACTAAAATAGGAAGAGTTTAATATTTTAAGAATCACTGACACAGTATAGACATCCTCAGGTGCTGTTCTAGTCCATTTACTAAGGGAATGCCTCCAATCAAAGTCACTGTATACCTTAAGTGACAGTATTTAATTGAAAAAAGTGATTAGGTCCACCTAATTATGTACTGTTAAACATCTGGGGAACCCTTCATGCCTAAAAGTGTTAAAACATTTTAACAATTGCACATTTGCTCAACATTTAAGTTCCATATCAAACTCAGATTAAAAAAAAAAACAAAGAGACAAAATTATAAAAAGGTGATGCCCCATTGCTTTGACATTTTCTGAGCATGGCAACAGCAGAAGCAGAACCCTCTTTACTGACAATTGCTGTGTTTTTAAAGTTTAACTTGACAGAATATTTAATTAATATTTCTTGGCACACTGCAAATTCTTATCTTCACACTAAACAGATACAGGAGACTTAGAGATTTACAGTTCACATAACCTGATGCAACTAGATACCACAGCTGCATAAAAATGTGGACAAATCATAAGCTTAAATCTGTGAATGTTTGATAGCTATGTAAATACTTTTGCATATTCTGCATTGTGGTCTATCTTCGGTTTTTTACAACAGTATCACAATATGATACTGATTTCATACATGGTGTATAGGTAGGTATACTGTGAAGGATCTTGCCAATCCTCCGAAATCAAAGATTAAGGCTTTGAATTTTAGGTATTTCAGTTTATTCTATCCAATGGAAGGAACAAGGGAATAGGTCATCAGCAATTGTGTTCATTGTTCTTGAAAGTTGCCCTCATTCATCCCAACCTTCCCCACCTCAATGCCCACTTTTTACTGAGAAATTTGGGTCACTATTAACATGAATAACAAAGCAATGATGCTTTAACATTTCATGTAAGCCTAGAGTGTAGTCTTCAGAAATGCCTAGTTGTCCAGTCTGATTAAGTTTTCCTCAGCCTCAATCTATTTTCCAGTTGCTCTCAGGAGTATTCAATTTACTAAGAAGGAACCTAAGAGTTAGCTTCCCATCCTTCTCCAAGCTCCTGTTTTAAGCGTTGTTTGGGAATGCCTGTGCACTTATGGAAACTAATGCTTTACAAATCACCAAACAGATAATTTGTTGAAAAAAATGAAGACAGTTGTTCTTCACATGCAGCAGCTGATATCAACAAAACAGCTACTAAAATTACACTCATTATACAGTCACAAACTGGCATTTTTGTATAATCAGATTTGCTGCAGTAAGTTAATGGCACAAGAGCATTCTCAAAGTTTGGGAAGTTCCCAAAGGAATGAACAACTTGCATCCAAATCTATTGTATTCTTTCTCACACTGGAATTGTATCTAACTCTGTCGGAGATGACACAGCCCTTGTCATTTCCCGGCCTTAAGTTATACGTGTATTACCAATAGGTGTGTTACATTTCCTAATAGTTCTAGTGTCCTTTTCAGATACAGTTGTTCCTCCCTTTCCCAACATTAAGAGATTTGCTTTTAGCGCTATACTGACAAATGGGAAACAATGCCGGCCCTGCGTAGGATTGCATTTTCATCAGTGTACTGATTACATGAATGGGGATCACAAGTCATCACATCAATTGGGATCACAAGGCTTCACAGTTAAGCTTTTAGTTCCTGGCTTGTACCCACCTGTTCCAAAATGGTACAGTATTTATAGAACCCTGAAGTCAAAATAGGAAACAAAATACAAAAGGTGGGGGGAGAAGCAGCATTTCTTATTGTAAGTCACTGATGAAAAATATCACATTCATTTACCATCTTTCACTGGAAAGCAAGCGAACTAATTCCTCAACTGATAATTTGCCTGTAGAAGATTACTCCTTTGTGCATTAAACAGGGGAGGGACAGAAATACCCTTCTGCCCGTCCTCACAGATGGACTGATTTGACAGATTAAAAAAAAAAAAACTAGAACTCCTTTCCCTTTACCTTATCCCCTCTCCTTCCCCCTGCCATTAATTTTATTCTCTCTTAATAGTTTTTAATAATTTAGGAATAAATAAGTCCATTAACAGTTTCAGTGGTCCTTCCAGGGTAAAGCAGGGAAGGGGGAAGGAAGTGTTCATCTGCTCCTCTTTCACTGTTACGCGAATGTCACATTTAATAGAGATAAAAAGAGAAAAATGTATCTCTCTTCCAAACCTGCTCCTTGAAGTCTGTCTTAAGGTATTACATGCTTGTGTTAATGAGCAGGAACACGAGCCAATAAAACACTATAATACATTGTGATGGATTCTCAACACAGTTTGTGTTAGTTACCATGTCACATAATTTTGTGTCTTCCTTGCAAGAACCAAGTATTTTTTGCAAGTTGCAGTATCCCCGTTACTTGTAAATTTTACATCACTTTAACAAGGATACCTTTCCTTTAACAAAGCTACTAGGAATTTTTAAAGAAAAAAAAAATTCACCCTGTGATTTTTCAGCTGAATTGTATAAAATAATCCACATAGGAAGCAACCTTTTCATTTACAAGCTGTGAAGAACTTCTATTGACATTGCTACAGCTTTACTTTATCACCAAGTCTGTAGCATGCAATGTTTCAGATTCAGCTATGCAGTCAGGCGTCAGCCTGAACAGAACATTGCAGCTTCAGAATCTCAGCCCCTTCACAGCACCCAGAAACGGTTGTGCCTCTGAAAATAAGTGTGTTTGGACTGCAACCACCATTTCAATTTCAACCTCACCTTCTCATAATAGATAAACAATTATGACATATTTTCGCTTCTGCAGAGCCCTGTTTGACTGGCTATCAACCCATCAACTTGGTCACTTAGAGCTGGCCTTCAATCTAGTTGTGGTTGTCCAACACCTGGTAGATAACATTCCGGCCAAGCATTACATTCAAGGATGTACATCCTACTGCTCAGCATGTCTTCTTTCTGTTTAACAGAATTCTTTGAACCATCTCCACAACTGTGTATTAAATTAAGATTCTAAGCAGCACCAACTGAAAACGTTTGTTTTGCTGGTAACAGGTACCTGTACAAACTAAAATTAAAAACATTATCTCCTTTCATGTTATATTCCCATTGCTTACCTAGTACGTGTGATCCCATGTTTGCTGGTCCATATCCACGTTACTTCAATGTATTCCTTGCTCAAAGAGATATTAATGGTTTATGCTAAAATGTGCTACAACACGTTACAAGCTCTTGCCTTAACACCTCTAGTCAAAACACAGCTTCCAACTATTATCTGACGGTATATTCCTAGCAAATTTGCTCCCTTCTCCAGGTACATCTGCAGTCTTAATTCTTCTACGAATCAAATATAATCTGTAGTAATTTATGAGATAATCTTTACTGTATCTCTTCTTTATTCTAGCTCTCCTTTACTTACCAAATCCTGGTACCTGAGGCAGAGCGAGATCCCACTGTGCTCCACAGCAGCTGCTGCCGCTTCGAAGAACTCACAGCAGTAAGTCATAGCGCACCGTTAGTGGGGTCTGTGGTTTTGTCTGCACAATCAGCTGACATTCATTTACTGTAATATCCTGACTTTCCTTCCTTAAACATTTTGACTGCCATTCAGAAGCAGCAAGGGGATTGGAAGTGGTAGGGCATAACTAGCTGCCTTCTGTTGGAAGACATCTGTAGTATAGGTTGCCAAACTGTAAGTGTTATTAGGTCAAAAAAGAAGTCTGATTTCCTTCACGTAAGGCATCCACAACAAAAACTTACCTCTAACTTCAGCTTGTAATTGCTAGAAAACATTACTTCAACAGAAATGTTTTCTTGTTTGAACAATGAATAAACATGTCAAATTCATCAATGAGAGGGTTGTTTTTTTTGTCAAGTTTAATACAAGGGTATAAGGAAAAAGAAGAAAGGTGCCTCTAGATGCACAACAGCAAGATTTACAAATGTTTGTATGTTGGAGGAAGCGGAGAAGTGAAAGTTTTGCTAAACAATATTCCCAGCTAGTAAGAGAAAATCTCACTGAAGAGTTTCACAGTGCTACTGTGTGTAGACATTTCAGTTCATTATCAACCAAGTTCAGATATAAAGATAAGAAACCCTAAAATTCAAGAAAGGTGTTTTTAGTTTTAATCTCTGATATTTGCCTTGAGGAGTGTACAGTAAAGGATGATGTATTTTCAACTTATGGGACTGAGGAACATACAAGCAGTACAGTACTGTACCCAAGACCAAAGAAAAGAACAAAAAAAGTTATTTGATCTTCTGCCCAAGCCAGAATAATTGGACTCCACCAATTTGGTTAAAATAGGGAAATGTCATGCAGACTGTGTGACACAGTGAGCAATTAAATTAGTCCAGTGAAATAACTTTAATCACCTTGGTGGAGAATATAAAGGTTTGAGAAAAAACCTGTTACCTCCTCCCACACAAAGTACAAACAAGGAGATTCCTTTTGCAGCGCAAGCTCTCCATGGCAGTTACAGATCAGCACGTTACACAGGAATGCTTAAAACACGTCTGACAAGGTACACAGACACTATATAATCCTGGGAGAGTTACAGTTTTCAAGTCTGTCCCTCAAGACAGTGAAAACTAGAATGTAAGCCCCAGTTAGAAACTAGAAGAAAACTCTACCTCCCTCAAGTGATAGATGAAGTGTTCTTTTGCAGTTAGACCCTGAAACAGATCTTTTGAACTACCATGTGGGTTCCCCCTGCCCTTGGAATTAGCCCTTGATTGGAGGCAAAAACAAAGTGGAGAAGGAAGTGATAATGCACATTGTCAGGGAACTAGGACGTACGAGAGAAAACAAGAGAACAGCAGTGAACAAATGTTCATCAGCTCTCTTTAGGAATTTTTATTTACTAAAACACTCCTTGAAGGGTTTCAGCATTAAGTTAACACCGCTACTCATAATCAATAATTGACTCTGGACTAGAAAAGTATTGAGATCTCTCTGAGATTATTGCACAAAACCTGGCAGCACACCATTAATAAACCTTTGAAATGCACATATAGATCAGTGTCTGAAACTGAGTTACAGAATATCTCTAAAGTACAAAATAAATATATTGTATTTAGTTTCTATTCTTTAACAACTACTTTTATTTAAATCAAGTCCAGCAAGAAAACATTCAATACGGCAAATACCCCAGCACTTGCTGCATGCATCCATAATCTAGCTGTTTCATCGTTAAGTGTGATTGTATTTCCACCCCTCTCCCCAAAATGTATAACCTTGACAAGAAATGGAAAATAGGTAACATAAAACATGAAGCCTTTTCTTTTAATATATATTCCCATTTGGGTATTTAACGCTTAATCTATAAATAGATGCTCTCAGACACAAGAATGCTTTGTAAATATGTTATTGTGCTGCTTTAAGATTAGAATATTCTACATTAATAAGTCCAGAGTAGTTCATTCTTCAGTCATACTTCCAGTGAAAAAATTATTCTATAACATTGCCAAAACTGGAATTTGCATTTTATCAGTAAAAGACTATATGCTGATGGCTACTTTAAAATATATCTAGTTCACAAAAAGTATTGCTTATCCAAGTGCCAGGTAAATACTATATACAGGTAGTGAAAGAGTAGATGAGAAACATCACATAGTGCTAATGTTAGGAAAAGGTTTTTAGTACAAAAATTTCCAATAATTTATTAAAAATCAATCAGAATACTTATCCCAGCTACTCTCAGCTGCAGGAACAAAACCACCCATTTTTTAAAGAGAAACAAAATATTGCATATAATTAAGATTTTCTACTAATTACAAATTTAATTTAACAAAGTAACATGGAGGCAGCATGTGGTACAGTCTGTTAAAGTAATACACAATTGAAAATTGTCAATCTAAAATTCTTAGATTGCTTTAAACCTGCAATTTTAGCACAGTGCTACATGTTGTTCAGTCATGAAGGCTAAAATCAAGAATTGTTGAATCTCATTCTAGCATAAGCAAAGCTCATCTGCACCTTGTCTTAAACCTTTTTAGCAGCATAGTCAGCTTTATAAAGGGAAAAAAGGCAAAATATTACCATAATTTACATATGCTAATAATCTGTCCAAGGCATCAAAGAAAGGACTCAGCTTGAAATTCCTATAACAACTGACAAAAATATATTAACATATACTTGGATTTACACTTCCAAAAATCTGTAGTTAGTATTAAGTTGGCCTATAAAGCAGTAGTAAAGTGCAAAATATTTGGTATAATATCTAGTGATTAGCTTTTGCTTCTGTGGAACACAAAGGAGTAAGCCTGGCTCTTCCATTGACAGATATGGTGTGTGACGGAGGACCAACCTGGAGGCAAAGGGAAAAAAGAGGGGCAGGGAAGGGGGAAGAAACATTAACCTAAGTTTTCAAATTCCTCTCACTGTAATATGTTACACTATATTACTGCAAGGAAACAGAAATACTGTTATTCCAGCTGGCATTTTCTCATAGCAGTGAAAGACCTCCATAGATTTCTAAACAAAGCCCATACACTACAGGAGTAAAAATATAACAAATTACTTTAAAACACATTTTATCCTATCTAAAAAATCCATGTATAACTATTCAAAACACTCAATTTTTAGTCCTTCTCCAGATTTAAATCAATACTTGAAAAATCATCACTAAACCACTTTTTATTAAGCATTTGACAGATTATTTCTAACAAAACCTTGCAACACTCCTTTATACCACAGAAACATTTCTTTAAGCAGGAGCAAACTGTAAATTCTAGGGTAGATTAGACCTGATTTTCAGAGGAGCTGCATAAGCCAACAACTCCAAGTGGAGTTAGAGCTGTGGATGCTCCTCCACAGCCACGTGAACCACACAGCACAGAGTTTACTAAACATAATTCTGAAGAGAAAAATGGTTAAAACGAAACCTGACTTGACCCAGTTTAGGTTAGTAAGTACCAAGGGCCCTATTGAACCGAAAAGGTCAGCAACACAAAAGATCACAGATCTTGGCATTGCACACTCACAGCATATTAAGTAAAATGGGAAAAAAAATAAAGAATTTGGATAGCGGTGCCAGTATTTTATTTTTTTAACAATTCACTCTCTCTTCTTTCAGCTCTGGTAAGGAAGCAAGCACCCAACAAATCTCTGGCCCAATTCAAATGGATCCAGTTATTACTCCTCCTGAGTGCAGTACAACAGTGGAAGCTGAGATAAATGCATTTTAAAAGTCCTTTCCATACTGGAAATCACTTCTGGGTGTTATAGGTGTTTGGGTGTTACAAAATCCTTCGTTTGCCTGGTTTTCCTGTTTCTGCCAATTCTGCACATTAAACATAAAATGAGACTGTGCCATAGTCTAAAACCCTCTCTCTGCTGTTAGACACACCTCTACCACAGCATATGTGCTCTGGGTAAGAGTGAGAAGAACAGTGTGTATACTCTTACGTTTGGGATCTTTCAGGGGGTTCTTTGCGCTGCTGCACTTTGCATGTGTGGCTTTTCTGAAGCCTGTTTCAGGTTTCTGTGTTGCAGAATGCTTTTCTTCATGGCTACAGCATTTTTATTATAATAATTTCTCCTTGAAAAGTATAGCCCTCTCGACACTCGCAGCCTCCACAGACACTATATTGAGAAAGAGTATCTCCCACCCACAGAAGCAAAGACTTCAGTCATCATCTCTTCTTGCCCATCCCATTCTTGTACCTAGACTGACAAAGACTATATGGGTCAAATTTAATCTAAAACCATTTATATTAGAAAAGTATGAATATCCATATGATAAAGTTATAACTTTGTTGTCTTTCTAGTAGAAATACAACTTTTTAAATTCTCACAAGCACATTATGAACTTTATTTTTTTAAAGTTATAGGCTGCTGTGCCAGCCATGCCTATGCATGTGTCCCACAGGATCATAACACAAAGTTGACACACGATGCACAGTACAGTTCAGTCAGAATGTAATCACACATTGGAGAGGGAGGTGGGGGGAACTTAATAAAAATACACATAGACAAAATCCACAACGATATTTTCGATAGAAAGATAGGTCTGACTTCTGAGTGACTCCAAACCATACAGCATTTGCTTAATCTTATCCTGTTTTTAAAGTGGCTGTGGCTGGTGACACGTAATTACAAGTAATACTATGGTGTAGTATGTACCACTTTCACTGACCAGAGGTCAAAAACTACTTGAGCATGCTTGTCACTTTTCTGGGAAACTGCATCTTCTTATTCAGCACAGAAGTGAAGGGAGGTCTACAAGTCTCAGAGAGACTGCTGCAGTGCTACACTGCAACAAAACCTTACCCGTGAAAAGGATCGTGCTAATATCTGACCATCCACCGAGAGATTTTGACCTCAAGGAATCAAACACTTCCCTACATCCACCAAGCACACATCACTTTTCGAGTGGGAAGAGAAGCAAGAACTACTGAATTTCTTTAACCTTCTGGAATGAGAAAATATTCCTCCATAAAGAACACAAAATACAAATGCTAGGTCAATAAAGTTTTCTGTGAGACTATCATCAAATTGTTTGGTTACAAATTTAAAACAATAAAGATGTTTAAAGTGTGCAATGTTTTACCCATTGAGAGAAGTATAGATAAATTTTAAGAAAGAGAAAAATTAAGCTACATTTGAGGGGGTGGGAGATGATGGTCCTACCAGGACTGTTGGCAAAACATTGAGAAATGCCTTACTAATGACACTAAACAGAGCAGGAGGCTTGTAGTACATTTAAGAGTAATTAAGGACCTGGTAGAGTCTAATAGAAAAAACACAGTCTTCAGAACGTCTGTGTTATCTGCCTGCAAGCTACTTCAGGTCTGGAATGAAGCTGCTAAGCTTGTGCCCAGAACAACTTCAAACCATATAAGCACAAACAAATAAATATAGTCCTGACTTTATCAAACAGATAACTTAATTGATAACTTAGAGCTTTCTAATTCATTTCAGGAGAATTGGATTTGTAATGCTGAAAATACAGACATATGCAGCTTTGCATGTGCATTCACCAGTTTATTCTGCAAATGTGAACTCCCTTTCCATTGTTAAGAGACCTCCTGGCAGCACTCGGTGCCAAAGCTAACTGCCTCTAGTGTCAGGCATTAATATGGTAATTTGGAAGGAAGTACCATGAGTTCATTGTTACCAATGCAGTGATGAAAACTCACCCTTTTCAATCTGGCAGCAGCTTCTCCAGAGCGGATTGCAGCCAGCAAGCTCTGGTGGATCTGTTCTGGGTCAGAGCGCTGGAACGACATCGCGGTTTGTCTCTTAGTGACAGGGGGTGGGTGGTCAGTGGAAGCACCTGACTGTGCCCGACTCTTCTGCTCACTATTCACATTGCTGTCTTTCTATAAAGGGAGGACATGGGAGGAAAAACAAAACAAAAACATTTAATCTGAATTAGTCCTAAATGGAGAGCTAAGTCAACCTGGCACAAGGCTGTGTATCAAACTGCCACTGTTCCAGTGTTTGCTTCATTCAGGATCTCAGAGATCAGCCACATTTCCACTACAGCACATAGTTTCTCACTTGGGTAGTTATGCCAACAAAACTCTGTACCCCTGTTTAAGTGTATTTGTGCCATGATCACTTCACGTCACATTACTCTGAATTAAGTTTGAAGCACACAACCAAAAAGGGCAAATCCATAAGCATTCCAAACATAAAAACAGGCATGCACAGTATAAATTGTTCTATTTAATTTACTGCTTTTCAAAGTAGGTGATGCTAACTGTAGCAAGAAATAATTATTTCCAATAATACAAATAAGGTTGTTTTCACTTTAACATTCCCTGTATTCCTCAACTGCATTACGATGCAGTGCTACTGCTAGACACCATGAGGTGTTAACAATACACGAATACAGCCCTTTCTGATCAGGGACCAGTAAAGGCTGGCCTCTAACCTAGTTACACTAGAGAACAGTAAATCAACAGTCACCTGGTATTAGAAATAAAACTTACCTTATCCATTAGACTATTTTGTGACCCCCCTGTTATGGTCTGTGAGGAAGGATTTTTCACTGCAGGCACAGAGGTAGCAGAAGAGAATTCAGCTGCTGAAGGAGCAGAGGAGAGTTCAACAGGAAATTCCTCTCTTGGTGCCTGGGTAGTAGGGATTGTACGTGTTTTATTGAATGACTGTGACCTTTTGACTGCAGATGAGACAGCAAGAGCAAAAGGGGATGGTCTCGAACTAGAGTATGGCTTTGGAACTGCAAAAGTTCTTAGAGTTCTTAGGTTCAGTGGTGCTGGTGGACAGGAGGGAAAGCTCAAAGGTGTATTGCTTTTAACAGGAGAAGTGGAGGATTCAATGTTTTTTTCATCATCAACTTTTTTTTTGTCTGATGGAGAAGGTGTAGTACTTGTTTTGTGTAAAGACAAAGAAGTTGAATCGGGTGATGAGACTTTTTTCTCCATATCTACATTTTTAGCTTCATTTTGAATGGAATGAGGAGCACAAATAGTGCTTCTGGCAATTGCAGATGTCACATAATGACCTGAAGCTCTTCGTTGCATCTGCAGATAGAAAGAACTAGGCTTTGTTGTAGGACTCAATGCATTTGACTTATCCCGAGTCTCAGAAGCAGCAGTACCACCATCCAAGCCTAGCGTCAGCGGGACACACGGTGTGGAGGACTCTGTCTGCGTGCGGGCGCTCTCAGGAGTTACCTCAGCTCCAGATGTCACACGTTCAGAACAGCTGTTCCCTCTCTGCAGCGGATCTTTTGTTACCGGAGGCTCATGTTGTGAACCAGCCTGTAAATGACCCACCGGTTTTGGAAGATGAGGAATTTCTGCTTGCACTGTGAATTCTTTGAGGTCTTCATGCTTCAGAGAGTTTTCTAAAGTAGATACCTCTTGATCCTTATGATCGGGTGGAGTTTCTGATTCCCAGCTCTTCATTATTTCTAAGGATTTTGGAGGCACTATTTTATAAGTAGTCATTCCAATTTTTGGTATGTAATCTCTTGTAATTTCATTAGAGGGCTTAGGTTTAGGTTTGGTGTCCTGTCTATAAATAGGGTAACCTTTCAGAGAGCCATCTAGAGTTTTCTCAGTAGTTTCTGGTGAAGCAAAATTACTGTCGTTTACAGAAATGTGATTCTGATCTTTTAAAGAAATTGCTTTGTCATAGGTAACTTCTTGTATCTCAGGATTTTGTTCCATTGGAGTATCTTCATCCTTTTGTATTCTATGCATCACTTGAAGAAGGGGGTTGTTTGTATCCGTATTGTGTTGAGGGACCAGTCCTTGGAACATGGATGATTCACAAGCTTGAGGAACAATAATTTCTTTCTGTGTAGTCCTTCCCAAATCGCTATCTGATGGACCTGCCTGGATTGCAACATCTTGAGTTTTTACTGTGTCCAAGCTTGTTTTATTTGTTTTCTGAACATGCTTTTCTGGAATCAGTTGAGGATAATTCCTATGACTTAGAGAGATGTCATTTTTATATGCCTGGCAGTTTGATAGTCTGTCAACTTCAAGCTTGTTATTTTCTCTAAAATCTACTGGTTTAATTTTGACTGTCTGAAGTTCTTTCCCTTCCTCTGTTGTTGAAAGTAGTTTTGTATCTCTGTAATCTTTAAGTTAAAAAGAAATGCCAAAATTAATACAAATGCCAAAATGATTCAACCTCCCCCCTTACATTACAAAGCCCTGCAACCAACATATTTAACTGCAAGGACTGGCTGTTTCAAGATCCTTCCAAGATATACTTAATCTTTGAATACTACTGCCAAATAGTAGTATTCAGACTCAGGCATTCTTCCTTAATTAACACACTACTGGTGCCATGAATCAACTTAATAGAAAAATCTATTCTAGAATAGTTTTTAAAGTGCTAATGAATTTCAGTTATGCAGGCATCAGTGACTCAAGAGCTCAAGGACTATTCAATATTAAGTTAGATACAATTTTCATTTAGTGCCACACTTTTTTGGTTTCTGTTTTTTTGTTTTAACATCACAGATGTTATTTGTTAACTACACCTTATGTATTTGTACAAGGAAACAATTGGAAAACATATGGACAAAAGCAATTTTCCAACTTCATTTTCCAACTGTTTAGCAGTTCTGATTAGTTCGGGGATAGAAACTTGAATTAACACAAGTAGTCCTTTCCAAAACACAGGAATATTTGGGTCAATTTTTTAAAATACAGTATTGAGAAAACCTGAATTTTAAACAAGTAATCTTTTGGGGTGGTATTTAGAAGTGAAAAAAAAAAAAGCACCCATATTTCAAGTATGTTACCAAATGGCAGTTAAAACTTATGTCACATATAAACAGAACTCATGCAATATGTTGTTATGATTTATAAACAGAGGTGTACTGAATACAAAAGATTATAGAAAGCCCAATATATAAACCTGAAAATCTGTGTTTAAAAAGGGCAAAATAAATCAGTCAGGTCACTAAATCCACAGAATATTTACGATCCATTAGATGCACAGGATGTCGTCATTTCTTTTCAAATCAACATGTCATTTTGTTCTATCTGTGTTTTAAAATATTTGCATTTTCATGCAGTAAACTCATGGTAATTTCATAAGCAAAGAACAACTGATGGCCCATGTCACATACACCACATGTCAGGATAACCTGTGTCCAGCCTTCCCTCTCCTCAGCACTGTTCCAGCCATACTGTCCTACAGCAGCACAATACAGCTCTGATTACTGCTACAGAAGTAACAAAAGTATTGAAAATAAACCCACAAAAAACCCAAAGCTGCAGTCAATTCTTGTCACCTCACCAGAGCTAGAGAAAGCATAAAGAAAATAATCTGATGACAGCAATTCAGGAGTTGACCATACTGCCATTTGTTCCAAAGAAATACAGAAGTTCTCTTTAGCCTTGTTTTGAAGTACTGAAAACGAGTGGGTACTACTCACCATTGGTTTCATATTGATGCAAAATTCTAAACTTCCTGTCTTTTTCAAATGCAGCTTGCTCACTGCTTATCTCAGTCTGTAGTCCTCTGCAAGGCACAACAGTACATTAAATACGCTGGTATCATTCGTTTCAGTAAACACAAGAAACAATGCAGGAGAACTGGCAATATTCTCCAAACACAGATGGACAAAATAGAATCTCTCTGCCAAACATTGGAGTACTCAACAGACTATTTCTTTTTAAACAAGAGGAAATGCTGCTATGATATTTTGCTAGAAAGACATGCAGCTTCATTCTCTTCTGTGTAAGCAGATGATCTGTTTTCCTTTCCGTTCTTCCCCTCCTTTTGTTAACCTGTGCAGTTTCAACAACCCCTTTCCAGTAATAACCCCGCTCCAGAAATGCCACAAAGGGGATGGTTCATCACTCGTGTAAGTGTTCTTGAAGTGTTCTGACACCCACAACATTTAAAATGTGTCTTTCATTTTGTTCCCAACACAATAAACAGGAAGCTGCACTAAATCCTGACTGCATATGAACTGTGTAGCACAAACTTTTCAAAGTGGGAATGAAAAGTTTTCTGTCCCTTTCAAGAAACACCTCGAGAACAAAGAAACAGGCATCACACATCTTACTTGCATACCAACTGCAGTTTGCAAACACATCCCATTTCTGTCCTCAGACCACAGTGGGCAAGGGAATTGCACAAATGCTGGAAAAATAATATTTCCCCCAAAAAAGATGAGTTAAGTACTTGACTTAAAAAGGTAAATTACAAGGCAGAATAGTTAAAATTTCTCTTTAAAAATATTGGAACTTCAAACTCATATTTCTATTTAAGATACTTTTATTACAAATACTGGCATTATGAAAATTCCAATTCATTTGCCACATCAAATATATTAGTTGTCAGGAATTGGTGCCTTGAATGGAGACTTCTGCTTTAAATCTTTAAAATTATAAATTCCTCAATAAACCATCTATTATCATGTTGCTTGTATAGTCCAAAATATAAACTTTAAGCATTCAATGAACCACTAAACAGAAGCATACGCTCTCAAAACTATAGTTGGAAGAAAGCTAAAAGCTCAGCCCTGCACTCTGTACTCTTGCTTATAAACTGATTGGATAAAAAAAAACCAAACCCCAAACCCAAGAGCCACTGAACAGCACAGAATATTGCAGAAATTAGTGGGTTTGACCACAATATTACACCTATCCCTGCTTTATTTGAAGAGCACTTCTTCAGAGTAAAACTTTTATGCAAGATCTCAATTACTAAAAGGTTTCCAGAAATATGAGGACTAGGGTTTCTGTGACATTATTCTCGAATCCCAGTGATGTTTCAGGAAAGGAAGGGTTACCAAACTCTTTGAAGTGCAGAGTGAAATTCATACTGGATGATGCTCACTAGGATTATAGGCCATGAAAGCCAATTACATGTTAGTCAGGTTGGGGAAGAAACATCCCTGGGACAACCAGTCCAATGCATAGGTCTGATAATTTCTAAGCTCCAGACAATTGAAAAATAACATTTAGCCGATCCTCCTCCTTGTAAATTGCCATAGATCAGACACACCCGAGGAGGTGGCACAATATTTGTCACAACAGAGCACCGAAGACTTTTTGAAAAGCCCCATTTAGCCTTGGTGTGACAAACCCCCTTGAAATACAAGTCAAAGCTCTCCATACTACCTTGAAAGTTCCCAGCTACTACAGCATTCGCACATTTGGGCTTTGGTGCAATAACTGAAATAGTTCTTTCAATTTAAATTGCTATCAGTAGCCAGTTTAGTTGCCCCAGGGAACAGCAAAATAGTGAATTACATTAACACAATGGGACTTCTCTGGACAATCAACATTTATTTCAAGCAGGCACTAACTCATGTTGGAAACCTGCTGAGTCAGGTAGTTTAACAAACATGCTGAAGGGCAAAGGTACAGCATCACCAGAAGGGAAAAAGAGCGGTTAAGAAAACTAATGTGTTTATTTGTTAAAAAAGGAAGAATTAACTTGTTTTCCTGAGCGCAGACAGATTGAGACAGGTCAAGACAACTGGCTGACATACAAGTAAAAGACAAAAGAAAAATTAAAACTGAAACAAATACACAAGCAATAGATAACTGCCAGGACAGAAATGGCTGAGCTACCTGTTTTTCCCCAACTGTAAGAATTAAGTTGTAAATTCTCATCTACCAATTCTTTGTTTAGCACACTGTTCTAGTAAATGTGCTGGGCATTTTCAAGACAGTTCAGCTTTTCCAGGGTCCAGCTGTTTGAGTCGTAAGGAAAGGGAGGCTTCAACAGAGTAGCCTGCAGAACATTTCTTTGTCATTTTTGTTGAAAAGATTTATGAATTACTGTGCACAGAAGAGTGCCACAATGAAAGCTAAGCATATTAAGCTCATTCCTTTACCACAATTCTCTATTCTATGCTCCACAATGAAACAGCACTCTACGTTTTATTTGCCTCCCCCATTCCCTCCCAACGCTCCTTTCTTTGTCACAAAACGTACTTACTTGCCATCTGTGCTCATATTTTCTTGTTTTTCTTCCATAATGCTTTCCAAGTTGTCCATAGAAACACTGCCAGGAACTGGAGCTGATGAAGCAGGATCATTTTTTTTAGTTTCCACTGGTACCTCAGCAGAGCTTAAGGCTGCAGAAACCTCTTCTGTCCTGAGAGAGGTATTTGTACTTTTGCTGTCCTCTTTCTGCTGCACAGTCATCTCTTCTCTTTCATCAATTTCTTCCAGGTTGTGTTCTGTGCTCCTTACACCTACACTCACAGAAAGAAAAAATAAAAGAAAAAAATAAAAAAAGAAAAGAAAACTGCAAAACCCACAAATCTCAGTATCTCAATGCAGAGTGCAAATACAAAGAGACTATGAAGTCAGCCTAAGTAGTTTGAAGAAGGAAAACTTCTCCAAAACTTTGAAGAAGGAGTTCCCTTATCAGGAGAAAAAAGAAACATTCTGAACTCATTCAAAGTTTTAACTTCACAGTATTTTCTGGTTCTATCCAATAGTCCCTCTTTACATGTGGGAATTCGCTCATCACCATGCTTCTGTCCATTTCTGCACGTGCAACTACAGTGTGCCATTCTCCTTGTTTAACACAAGTACTGGATTAGGATAGATCAAAATATATTTAACACTATCATAGTCTGAAATATCATGCAAGCAGGCAGTTTATTTTACCCATATGTCTTAACAGTTCTATTAGCTCTCCGGTGAGGTTTAAAACAGTTCTTCTATCAGATCTCAGATATCTCTAACATACCTGTATCACATGCAGTGACGTTAGAGAACTAAAGAGCAAACCAGATCTCAGTTTTACCTGTAGTTTGAACACATTTGCTCACCACTACCAAAAATTTCCCTTAATTATCCTAAGTGTATTGAAACATGGTTAGAAGTATCTTGTGCAGTGCCCTGTGTTACAGTAGAAGTACACAAAGCCAAAGTACATTGGCATGCGTTAATTCATAAAAATAATTAAGTGTTCAGTCAGGACATAGTTCAACTAAAAGGTTTAGTTACTGGATTAGGACACACATGTAGTTCAGTGTGCCTGAAGTTAAACTAATAAATCCACCTGTTTTGATTTCCAGAGGGACTAGTCATCTCTAGCTTAACTTCCCTGCCAGAAATCTTCCTACAAGATGATGATTCACATTTTTTCAAATATTAATAAGTAGACCGGATAATTAACCTCTTGGCTTTGCAACTTGTATTCTGGAAGGCGGCTGGCATCATCTGACTTGTATAAGCAGTGCACTCTGCCTGACCTGACCATGGTGTACCTGTCAGCTTCGCATGCACCAACACACCCGTTAGGTACAATCCTGCACTTGGGCTCTTAGGTTTCAGACCACTCAAATTTGTATCACCAAATTTCCAAGTGTAAATCAAGGCTAACAGTGAAAACAAAATACTGGCTTAAAGCAAGCAATACTGGAAAGTAGCAGATCCCAGAGTATGAAAAAAAATAGTAGGTTGACTTTTTTTTTTTGTACAGAGTACTATCCCACAATATTTACAGTGTTTCTAGAGATGTACGCTGCTACAGGAACATAGAGGACTACATATTAGAGAAAGTCTCAGTACAGAAACTGATTTTTCCAATAGAGTCTTTAGCTAAGGGTTCAGTAATGCCAGAGTTACTCATTCACAGTTACAGAGAAACTATAAAAGTCAAACATTTTACTATTTAATTCTAGTATTTTTATTGCACTCTTGTAAAAATGCTTTGTAGTTACATATTAAGCAATGTGATTGGTGCCTATCATAGTGCTGAATGCAGAGGTGATTTAGATCCCCAGGGAAATAGGGGCAAGACAGCAAAGCGGCGTGGGTGAGCTCCTTCCAAGTGATTTAAGCACAGGTACATAGAAATATACCACAATGGTATTAAAGGGACTCCTTAAGACTTTACTATTAAGTAAAAGGCTTCTCTTCCTTTCTGCCCCCTGCCAAACCCTTCTGTCTCCATCTAGGGAAAAGTCATGCCAGCAGCCTCATGCTTTGAGGTCATTTTAGTGATAATATGATTTTTTGTGTACAAAGATAAATATGTATGTCATAATGCCCAAACGAAGTGTAAGAGAATGTAGGCAAGCATGAAACCTGCTAAGACTTTTCCACAGCCTATAACCTGCTCTCAAGAGCAGAGTCTCCTTCAAATATGAGAACTATTATGCCACAGGCCTGGGCCATCACCAGCCACAGGAACAAACACTAAGACCTTCAATCTAAATACTGTGTAGAAACCTGAAGTATACAACAAAGCACAGCCAGGATTTCTGACAAGACAAATGGAAGCATTCTGGAGCCGCTACGGCTTTGTGAAATCTTCCTACTGTCATCTCTGTCACTTCTCCTCTGGAGAGGAGTGTAACAAAGGATGAGTTGTATTTATACTGATGGGATTGGAAACTTAGCTTGGGTTGGTAAGAGACACTGCTGACATTCCTGCTACGTGAAGGTCTGTTCTACGCTGTGCTAGAAAGACTTTGGAGCTTCAGAGTGGACTAACCTGACCCACAAATGTATGATTCCAAACAAAATCCAACCCTCACATTTCTTGCAGAGTTCTCTGTTTGTCAGCATATCAGCCTTGCTTGGAGTTAATTTCAGCTTCTTGTTTTTCATCTCTTACTGGGTCTCATTCCAGAGCTGGGCCACTACTGGCACAGCAGAATAAAGTCTGAATGCATCTGATACATAAACAACATTTAACAGCCATCCTTCACTTGCATCACATAATTAACTCCTACGTTTGGATTTTAGGAGCTGTTTCCAAACCCTCAGTTTAGAGTTTTGATATGCAGCATACTGCTAGGAAGTACTTATTGCAATACTGGCTATAAACTGTTGCCTAATCGCTAATATACTCTACAGGTAAACCTATATATAATAGAAATTGCACTTTTACCTGTATAATTTATTCTAGATGAAAATGAGTCACTTTGTTTTAATTAACCTTAAAACAACATTGTTAAAGCCTACAGGATGACACTGTGAAGATATAGCTGATGAGGTGGCTGTCGTACCTACTACCAGTCTCCTTTGAGCCAGCACAAGAGAGAACAGACTCACGCTGCTTTCCGAGCCATTAGGCTTGTAAGCCTGACCACATCACGCCCATCTGCCAGCAGTTTTGTTCTGGACTCGATAGAATCTTTTTGATTACAGTATCTTTTAAGAAACTTGAGGACTATAAGGGATTGGTTTGATGGGAAATTATTTTAAAATCTATAATTTTAAAATTATTTAAAACCACCATTTCACTCTCTTTCTTAGAAAAAAGACCAAGCATTAATTCAACCTTGAGAAGGAGAATAAAAATCATAATTGAGAAAAAAGTTTGTAATACCAAATGTTCCAATAAATTCTCTTGATTTTTTTCTAGTAGATGTTTGCCTCTGAACTACTTTTGTAAAGGTACCATCTGTTTTACACCATGGGAAAACTCATTTCTCAACAGCAATGTTGCCTATTCCAATTATATAGCATAGGTCCATTTAACATACACGTGTCTGATAGCTATGCACTGCTTACTGACCATTTATAAAGGTTCATTATGGGGCAGAAGGTCATCCTGTGCAGCATAAATCTGCTTATTTTCTGAAGTACAATGTGTAACAGAACTACTCAGGGAATGTCAGTCACGGCTGGCAAAAACTCACAAGCCTTCCAGAAGCCTGACAATCAAAGCAGTATTAATCCAAGAAGAGGAGTCTTGTTAGTCCAGTTTAGCAATTAAGGAGATACTGAAGTATTTTATCTATTTCAGAGAACACCCAAGCATACAGAATTGTCAGATGAGGAACAGGACAAGTGTACTGCAGCTGAGCATGCTGCAGGTGAATATTGGTTCTCACAGCATGATGGGCTTTGCTACAAGGACCATTTTTACACAGGCCTCAGGACAGTTTCAGAGATGCCACCAGAGAGCAGCAGTATCCCATGCGAAACAGGAAAAAAAAAAAAAAAAGGCAGTGAAGCTGTACTGTGACTTGTCTCTACATTTTAAAAAATGCATTCAGGTTTTAGCAAAGGACATTGCATGAAGCCAGCAGCAGCAGAACTAGCTAATGAAGACCGTCACTTACTGCAGAGGCAAATCACCGGGCTCAACACAGACTGTTCTAAGCCCAGTGAAGATGATTATATTTTTCCTTTTCTTTCAACTGGAGCATAAATTAAAATATTTAATTCCACAACACGTATGCATGAAGTTCAGTCAGGACTGTTTCTCTACGCAGCACTAGGACATTACAGTGATGGGCAATGCAGAAATTCTAGCACACAACTGGAATCTTAAGATAGAAACAAGCTCACGAAAACAAAAAACTTCATAGAGTGATAATTTTGTCCATCATCTTCAACCCATCACATGTAGATAAACATAGTTTTCAACACAGAAAATGAAGTACTAATAAACATCATTAAGAGCCATTCACTTAGAATTGACTATCTTCCATCTACTACAACAACTAGCAAAGATAAAGGTTACAGCTTCATTACATCTTCAACCTCAGACCGCACAGTGTAGGTTCACACTTCCCATTTATTGTCACATATTATTTCTATTAAAAGTCTTTTATGACAATTTACATAAAAAATTCTAAACACAAACTGAGCCCAAATTTAGTGATTCCTCACCTTTTTCCCTCCCCCTTTGCCACAGACCTAGGATGGCAGGTGACTCTTTCAACTCTTAGCGTGGCAATTTGTGTTTTGCCACACCACACAATTTGTCTGGCACACCAAATAAAACAGCTGGAAAGCTGCTTAGCTTGCATCAGCTAGCACAGAAACTGAATGTTAAGCCTCATATGATGCCAGTAGCATCCCGCATCCTTAGTGTTCATAGATTTCATTCTTAGTGGAGGAGACTTGGGGAAAGCAGGGATAATGTTTGCAACATATAAAGCAGAGACCAACTCAAAAATCTATTGTATATATTTCTGTAGACAGTAAAACAAATGTATCACAAAGCTGTATTTATACTTCAAAGGCAAAATTAATTGATCTGAAGCTTTACACTTATGTCTACAGTTATGACACATTTTTACTATAGTAATTTACTACTACTTAATCATAGCTTATGCTGAAGCAGATTTTATCAGTGTATTTGGAAAAAGCACCAACCTGTTTCAGACTGCATTTCGGTGGCTCTTTCTTCCACTTTAGTAAGAGCTGATTCTGTTAACTCCGTTACTGCAAAAAGTGAAGTAACAAATTTTGTTTATTGCTTCTCAATTTCTGCATCAACAAAAGTTCCAGATAAAAATCTTAAATCTTTCTACCCATCTGATTAACACAAACACAACTGCTATAGTTAACCTAACTAAAATTAGTTTGGTATTTTCTGATCTGCATGCCCTAAAACTCATCTAGTTTCTCACACTTCATAAGCCAATCTCATAAAGCAGCATTACCACTCCCTACAGTCTGAAGATGTTTGGCACCCATCTTTTTACTTGAAGTTCTTATCTCATAAGGTGGTATTTCTTTAAGGTTCAGCCAAATTGCCATACTTTCCACTGCTTCCAAATTAAACAGCATAAAAGATTACCAGTCTCATTACTGCTTTCACTTTGATCTTCTGGTGCTTTAGTGGGTGGCGATGGTGCTTTGCGCTTCATCCTCCGTAGAGAGCAGTTCAGGGAAGCAGTGTCACTGAGCGGCAGAGAACCCTTCCGCACTAATCCCAGAGGGGCCTAAGAAGGGAGTCAGGGATGAGGAAGATTATTAGCTATCAAAGAAAAACAGCAAAATAGCTTTAGCAATTATGCTCCAAAAGTACAATATACATTAGGGAGAGAGAGAATATATACCTATTACCAAATGCATTATGTTTCTCATCTTAATTCCTCTGAGGAGTAGTTTTCCAAAAAAGCATTTTCTAGAGTAATTGAATATATTCACAGAGGTACAAGATACAGCAGTACAAGAAAATCAGTTGTTACATAGAGTATAAAATAAAATTTGAATTCTTTTATGCCTGAAGGCTATTCTGCAAACCCCAAATAATTCTTTTCTAAAAGTAGCTAAAAGTCATTGTGGAAAGAAGCTTCAACTACACTCCACTGCAATAACATGACACGATGTGTCCTTCTCCATTCCTCCAACAGCAAGCCTAATTGGGCTGTATAAACTATTAGGATTTTCTTTCTCTACTTGGAATACTTGAACCTTTATAGAAACGTTGCGAATATCAGCTTTCAAAACGTATCTTACAAAGTACAACTGTCCTATAATATCAATGTTAAATTGTAATCATGTCCTCATTATTGTAACAAAAGACCAAACATGTCCTTAATTCACAAATATTCAAAACCATTTGAAAACGGACAAAGGCGACCTACTAAAGACTTCACAGTTTTGATACAGCAGTTCGGTTGTGTTTTAAATTGCTTTTAATCTGTCTCTCACAAAATAAAACCAAACAAAAGGCTGTAAATCTGCCTGCCACTCTAAAACACAGTTTGTCTTATGCTGAAGAAGGGGTCTATTTCCACATCTATTAAACGATAACAGTCAGGATGCCAGCAACACAGGATTGAATTTTGGCATTAGACACTGCTGCCTATTTCTGTAGTTATTCTGACTCCTGTCACTTGTCTATTCAACAATATAATAAAACCCAGTAGTGCCATTCATTTCTTGCTAGAAGGATCCACACAGCAACTGGATGTGGGGTCATCTTCAGAGAACTTCTCTATGCTTCACTTAACCAGCCACTTGACAAGGCAGGATACTGAGGAATAGAGATGGCATAAATACACCTACAAATACTTGTTTTCAAAAAAAAAAAAAAAACAAAACCAAAAAACTAAAGAAATCTCTGACAGTATAACTGTTGACTGTGTCAATATCCATGGAATAAGTTCCTTATAATTTAGAAAGCTATCACTGAAAAAATACAAATCCTGCAGTAAGTGGGATATTAATGACCAAAAGAGTATTCAATTGTACACAATCAAAACTGTAAGGAAAACTACAGATGAGAGAAAAAATAGCTGGCACAAGATGTCAGTGAAGCAGTGTCTGGCAGCTCCCCTTAGAACTCACGAGAATACCAGGGTGAATGAACTCCCATGGTGAAAACCATCCTCTCAGCTATGTGGGCACACTCGGTCACTTCATTCGTCCCACTGTGATGTCAGGTATGGCAGACCCCTTCGAGACATTACTGTGAGGAGTAACACTGTCCAAACTGTTCACACAGTTCTTCTACCCATCACTTTAATGCCAAAGCGAGCAACTCCAACCTTGTCAGCAAGGCTGGACACAGAGTTTTGAGGTGGAAAAATCACAAGATGAACTGTTCTTTTAAGAAAAGCAGAGGATAAGAACATAGCACTCCACTCAAAAACACTTGCATGCTTGGATAGTTTTTAAACAAATCAGTTTCTAGATTAAAATGTTACACAACAAAAATCACATTTACACTTTTATAGTTCTTTATTCACAGTTCACAAATAGTTCCACATAAAAATGAATGAATACTATTCAGCATCTGAATTTATGCGGGAGGGGAAGTCAAGTGCTATTATTTCCCCAAATGAGGCACTTTTTTATTGTTAAATGATTTTCTCATTTTCCTCCTTGCTGCTGGGCAGTTTTATTTTTCTCCTCTCTGTTAGCTGCAGCCCTTCCGTTCCGCATAAAGACACTGTCTCTCTGTTTGAAGGTCTGCACCCTCATCTGCTTCGCACAGGCTCCCTCAGCTGACTTGGCTGGCAGAGTTTTTTCTGCGCATACTCGCTCAGCTAAACAGATGTCACCAGAGTTCCCTCCTGCACAGAAAGAGTATGTGTGTAGGGGGGAAATAATGTTCTCGGCATAAGAGCACAAATGCTACCAGAAGATTTTTATAAGCCTTTCCACTGCCCTTTGCATCCAAAGAAACAAACGATTTGCAAAGAGAGATTTTGAGAAAGTACTGAATGTTCCAGTTAAGGTTCAAGTGTTGAACAGATTTTCTCGGGAATTATTCAACATATGAATATTAAGAGCTTTCAAATTCTAACAAAGGCTGTAATATGAAAAAAGTACTTTAAACAGATGGAAAAAAAATGTTATTAAGACATATCTGACAAAGTTTTGGAATATACATCTGGGTGTTCATGTGTCATACCAACTGCCAATGATTATTGATACTTTATCGGTTACACTTCAATTAAAAGTCATGTTAGAATCACTAAAGTAATTAACCATTCTTGTGCAGAAACACCAGTGAATGCTCCTAACTTCCACAACACACAGAGCTCCACCTATTAGCACTGTACACCCTCCTCACCCTAGAACAAGACAGGGTGAACATGAAGCTTTTTAACCTCAAATAAGTACAGACAGATTTGGTATGGAACTGCCTGCCACCCCCAGCAGAGATCAGCACTTCCCAGGTTCCAGTCTTGGCCTGGCACAATGTCTGCCACTGCTGACAACTTTTATAATTTCAGAAAGCAAAGGAAATGGAATGTAGTGACAGTAACTTTGCAGCTGGAACAGGAAGGGAAAAAAAACCCCAAACCAATATTACTGGGGAAGACCACAGTAGTAGTGGAGTGGTGCAGCGTGCAGGGCAGCAAACCTCACACCAAGGGTCTCTGCATGCATGCTTTCATACCACCCATGCCTCCCTCTTTTGCTCCATAGATAACTAGGTCTAACAGAAGACACAGGTGATGGGGATATCAAAGCACATTGCTAGTATATCTGTCTTCCCTTTGTACAAGGCAAATGCAGGCAAACATACACTCAAGGAGGAACAGAGGAAAAAACAGTGTTTGCTCTTACAATGACTAATGCTCTCAATTTCTGTTACATGACTTAAGCTTCCCAAAATACTTAAACTTGGCTGAAATGCTAACTTTATATATATATACACACACACAAACACCCCTCTGACTTAGTGGAAAGAAAGGACATACAGGATGTATTTGGAGAAACTCAGCTGGTGTTATTCTGTCCAAACACCTGGTATTACTGCTCTCTTGTATGATTTATCTGTGTCCTTGCCGGTACAGAAGTAAATACAATAAAGGGACACTGTTATGCATCTGGTACACTGAAAAGTAGATGCATGCAATGTTCACCACCCATTCTGAGTTATATCTGAATCCTATCTAATTATCTTCAGCAATAAACTTCAGCAAGAGCAAATGGGTAGTCCTGAGCATTGCCTTCCCCCAGGTAAGACCTTCCTGATGTTCATAGTGCTCATTTCATCACTGCTCAACTACTCCTTTAAAGGGTTCACCATCGAGTTTGGTGTAATGCCTTGGGCATGGAACTCATCCCCCCCCCAGATATCTTCACTAAGCTGTTCCGTGACAGAAACTAATAAGGCTCTTCAGAAATACTTTATGGTTTAAGTTACTTATCCTTCCCCTATCTTCCCCTCCCCTTCCTTTTCTACGGCATACACTGGAGGTTTCAGTTTCTTTAGGAGTTAGGGTTATGCCAATAAAAGCAGCCACATCTCTATACTCGATAAGTTCTAGCCATCACTTCCAACTGTAAATGTTCTGACAAAAAGTCTCCCAAACACAGCTTACGTGTGCTGCTTTACAGTAACTGAGAACAGTGTAAGGAGACAAACATTCATGGAATAAAATGATGATATGACAGTCTAGCTTTTATAAATAAATGAAGTGTTAGGAAGAAAATCAGCAATAGGATTTTGGACATAATCAAATGCTTTTCTTTTAAAAGACATTCTCTTTTAAAGAAGTGATATTACTAGAAATTGCATCCACTTCTATGAAAACTGTAAAGATACACAGACTGTGTTATAAAACTGCACTTTGCAAAACCCCTCCAGAGTCCTCTCTACTTGCAAGTGTATTTAAACTTCCTCATTCTAAATATACTTCTGGCAAGACCAATCTTGGCCAAAATTAGAACTGACAGATAAGAGGGATTTCAAGAGACCAACATGCTCATTTCCAATTTGATTTAACAGAAAGTTGCTGGATAAACATTAATTATTTCAGCTTACTAGTCACCTCGGAGTTTCATACAGAATAAGCAAATCATGTTACGTAGTAGCTTGTAAATCTACCCTTACATCCATTGTGCTACTTTCCCCCACTAAAAATAGGAACAGCTCTCCAAAACCCAATTCTGCAACCACTTCGAAACTGAGGCAGAAAAAATTCCAACCCTCATACCAGAATGTAACTGCTCATATAAAGAGAAAACAGCTTCTTTTGTAAGGGAAAAGAAGTGAAAAAGCTGTAGGAGGCAAACACTAAAACCCTTTTTCATACTGTGAGAAGTTGGACTACAATACACTGTGAATCTGAAGAAAGACAACAGTGAGAACACTGTTCCCTTAAAGTTGGCTCATTTCACTGTTGTCTGATGTTATTACTTTGGCATGTTTCTATCAGAACCAGGCAAACAGTTTATCTAGGCAAAACCGACATTGCACTTTGTCTCCTTGTAGATGTTACAAAAGGGATTTGTCCATAAGAGGAGGAAATATATATATATATTATAAAATATATATCCCAAGTTTTGTAGATTAACTTAATCGGACAGCGCAGTAACAGTGAAACTCCCAGACACACTAAATAGCTGAGAAAACACACCAATCAGCCTGGTGAGGCACCCAAGAGAGGCTTTAAACTAAACACATTTTCAGCAGCAGAGAGATAAGAAAACAAGATCTCATATTGTTTACAATGAAATAATTGTGGTCTGATGTGACTGTTGTACTTGCTGCACTGCTGAGAACTGACTTGACTTAAATGTACTGAGAAACATGAATGCACATGATACAGATGATGAGATGCTGTGCAACCATCAAAACATACTCTGTTCTACAATGCTTACACATTTCTTTTAATATTCTGTATTTAGGTGTCAATTCTTGGAATAAATACTGATTCTTACTCCATATATAAATATAAATTTGACTCTTTATAAAGTTGCAAATCCTCTAAATGATATTTTTATTTAAATAAAATAATTTTACATTGTCCATCACTTAACACTTTATGTTTTTAAGGGAACTGTCCTTCACCTTACAGTTAAGTGAAAGCAGAAGTGTCAATAGCTGGAGATACCTTTCTATTTAAAGGATTTGGAAGAAGCTGTGAGAAACAAGCTTTCAATCTTCCCCTTGTCAGCTTACTCCAGTAGAGCTCGATCTCACAGCAAAAACAAGTATCTGTTGGTTTGTTAGTGCTGGAGCCCTATTATGGTTTTTGTATTCTCCTAATTATATACATACGGTTTTGATTCACCCATGAGAAACATAAAAGTAAGTTGGAAGGGACCTTTGGAGATCATTTGGTCCTACAAAGGTCTTCAGTTAGAATATTGCAGGAGCCAGTCAAGACACAGCTAGAGTATTTCCAGTGGGGAAGCTTTTATCACTTCTTGTCAGCACCCTGGGCCAATGTTCAATTGTTCTCACAGTGACTAGTTTTCCTACTGTATCTGAATGGAATTTCCTCTGAAGCTCCTGGTACCCACTGGTCCTCAATGTGCCACCATGCACCCTTGTGAAGGATGTGCCTCTACTTCCACTGTAACGGGGCTATCAGAAGAATGTGATTAGATCCTATCTGAGCTGCCTTTCAGCTAGAACACTTACATTCTCCAACCTTTAACATCATGGTGGCCCTCCACTGGACTCTAGTCTGCTTTTAATCTGCCCTGAACTGCAGGAAATTAATCTGGACATAGTAGTACAGGTGTGGCCTAAAAAGTACTGAGTACACTGGGTTCAAGATGGATCACACAGCCAGACCCCAGCCTGTACCGATGCTTGGGATTACTCTATTCTAGATACAGAATTTCACACTCATCTTTTTTAAAACTCATGCAGTTCCAGCCTGTCAATGTCAACAGCAGCTCTTCTGGTGTAGCTACCTCTCCACTGAGTTCAGTTTGAATTCCCAAGTCTGTGAAGGCTGCGTTAAATTCCACTGTCTAGGTTGCTCATAAAAACACCAACAGTACTGGCCACACTACCAACTCCCCTGGAACTTCACCTGACAAGCAGTGTGACTTTGAGCCATTAACAAAAACCATATGAGCCATTTTACCAGTTTTTGACCTACCTTGTGGTTCACCTATCTAGTCCATACCTTATCAGCCTTTCAACAAAAAATATTGTGGTACTGTGACAAAAAGCTTGCTAAAATAAAGGTAGATGACATCATTCTTCATCCTTGGACTTGCCACTAACCTACAAAAGCCTTTCTTGTTATTCTTGACACCCCCTGCCACTTCGATCTCCAGGCCTGCCTTTGCACTCCCAACTGCATCTCTGCACATCTAACAAGTAACTCTGTATTTCTTTGGGGGAATTGCTGTGCTCCCTTTCTGTCCTTCACACACTTATTGTTGCACTTGAGCTCTCTCAGTAGCACATCTAAATGGGACTGTATTTTTATGGCTAGTCCTTTTCCCACTTTGGGGAAATGAAACTCTCTTCTGCTGCAGGAAGGCTGTCTCCAAAAATATCTCACCACTCCTCCGTGGAGCAGATTTATCCTTCGAGAAAGTATCCCTCCAAAGAGTTCCCTGATGAAGTTGAGCAGTATGTACTATGCAGTCCAATTTATTAGATTGTATTTATTGGAAAGAAAACATTAAAAAGATGCAATATTTTACTTGAATTAACAAAATTCAAAGCGTATATATTTATCCATATTTAAGTCCCAAGCCCTGTATTATCTGATAAATCACTGAATGATCAAATCAGAATGAAACAGAGGTCATCATAAACTACACATGCCAAAGGCTTCTAAGTTCTAAGGGAGCTGCACAAAAGTAGAATATAAATCCAAATACAAACTAGAAAAGACACACAAAAAAAATATAACTTGATCTGGGTTTCTGTCCTTTCTCTGTCAGCAAATCAACTTGAGTCAAATCACTTCAGATGAATAAGGAATGTCAGTACAAAATAATAAATCTAAGCAATTTTGTTGATTGACAGAGCCTAGTCCAGCAGTCATATATTACTGTTAGACATAAGAGGAGATTAATCATTTAAAGCATGCTAACATTAATATTTTTTAAATAAATTTTGAATTAAACTGGGGAGACAAACATGATGAGGCAAAAACCAACATTTTTTTTTTCTCCACAAAAAAATAGGTTCCTTTTATTACAATACAGAAAGAAACCTTTGTCTTCTTCAAATGATAAAGCTTTTCAGCAGGACACAATACATAAATTCAGAACTTCTGTTAAACAGTGCTCTCTTGTGGTTCTATGCATCAATGAAAGATTAAATCATTGTATAAAGATAAAGGATGTCACAGCTTTAAATTTCTTGTCTCCGAGTGTGATTACAATAAAACCTTACTTGAAATTGCTGGGAGCACCAGAATGTTAAGACTACTTCTCAAGATTTCTACCTTTTTCTTGTAATGTAATGTAGAGAACAAACTTCTTTTTACCACGTGTAACTAAAACATTACAAACGACTAGAAATACCAACACATCAATTACCAGATATGACAGAGCAAGACATACAAACTATCAGAAAGAACACAAAGGTGCTCACCTCACTGACTTATCGAAAGAGTTGGTTTTGCCATTTCAAAATACAGCAGCTACTCTGGATACAGGACAAAGTTTAACAGGAAACCATCTTTCAATTTATGTAGTTATTGTCAAACTAAAACTTCTAGAAGTACTATGCTTTCACATATGTTCCAATCGACTGGTTTTCTCTTTATTCACAGAATCACAGAATATTAGGAGCTGGAAGAGACCTCGAAAGATCACTAAGTCCAAGCCCCTGCCTGAGCAGGATCATCTAGAGTAATCACCTAGGAACATGTCCAGATTGGTGTTGAATGTCTCTAAAGGAGACGACTCCACAACCTCTCTGGGCAGCCTGTTCCAGTAATCCGTCACCCTCACAGGGAAAAAGTTTCTCCTTATATTAAGATGGAACTTTCTATGTTCCAGTTTGGAACCATTTCCCCTTGTTCTATCACTGACCATCACTGAGAAGATCCTAGATCCATCCTCCTGACACTCACCCTTTACATATTTATAAACGTTAATGAGGTCACCCCTCAGTCTCCTCTTCAGCCTTTCCTGATAAGGAAGATGTTCCACTCTCTTAATCAACTTAGTTGCCTGCACTGGACTTGCTCAAGGACTTGTGTGTTTCAAGCCTCAGCAGGTATTAACAGGGTTATCGCAATTATGTCTAAACTCCATGATTTAAGAGAAGTGAAGCAAATGTAACTAACCTGCTCGCTCCTATCAAGGCTGTTAGATTTCACAAGGCCAGATGCCGGTCTGACCTGAGCTTGTGCAAGTTCCTGGGGAGCACTCTGAGAACTTGGCATAGGTGGCAAAGGAGCTCTCCGTTTCTTCGGCATCTCAGAAGGCAGAGTGCTTGAATCATACTGCTTGCTAACAGTGTTAGATCTTGTGATAAACATTGGCCTTGGCTTGCTCATCAATGGAGTTGCTGGGGCACTGGCAGCCTTGGGGTGCAGGGAAAAAGAAAAAACCAAACATGGTATTTAAGACTTTCTGGAAAACAACCAACAGTACTGATTGCCCAATATGAATGTGATTCTAAAAGCTTTGCTTATAGAAAGTTACATCTTACTTGTTCTTTCTTCTTCTTGCTTCGCTGGAAAAAGCTGAAAAATCCTTTGTTTTCTTTCTCCTTCAGAACATCTAAGTTTTCAGGTTGGTAGGAGTCTAGAAGAGAAAGCAATAGTTCTAGATGTTATTTACTGTGCAGATTATTTTTCCTGATTTATTGCTTCACTGTCTGTCATAAGCCTCCTGGAAGGATACACAAAACATCATAAATCACCTGTAATAATAGCTTTTCTAAATTCTGCAAAATGGACACATTTCCTACCATCCATGTTCTTCCTGCCTTTTTCAGAACTAGGAATAGATTAATAGAATAGAATTGCTATTAATAAGACCAGCACTTAATCCAGCCCATCCTACTTGTCATATGTTATGGTTTATATCACAGAGACTGTATAAAAGGGTGGAAAAAAAGATTGAAAAAGGAGGATCAGCCTCTTCAGCTCCCAATTCCTAACAGTTTAAATTCATGGCAAAGTGTGAAGTGAGGCGCAACACCAGGCACAAGCCTGCATATGGTGGTAGGATGGTGGGGAAGGATCACAGAAACACCTGCTAGGTGCTGCACATGCAACTGCACAGCAGTCAGAGTAAAGATAGTCCATTCTGGTGTCCTGCAGAATTTATCCTCATTCATACAGAGCAATTGTAAAACTTAAAGCTGCCTTATTTCATTTTTTTCTACTAAATTTTACTTTCTTAAAGACATCCCTTTGAATACTATTGCAATAAGCAACAGAAATCAGCAAGGCCGCTACAGGCTCTTGATACAAGTATCAATGTAAACGAGACTAAATTAAATCAATTGATCTAGGGAAAACTATACAGAAATACTTTATCTATAGCTGTATACATCCACTTTTAAAATATGTATTTATGACAGGACAGAGAGAATTACTCATGTCACAGATAAGCAGGAGTTACAATAGGAGCAGATGGTAACATCACTCAGGTGCTACAGTTTCACTGCCTATTACAGTAAATCGTACCTTGCAAAGACGGTAAATTTAAATCAACTGGTGATGTAGCTACAGAAAGACAAAAAGAAAAGACAGAAAAATGTGAATCTGGATCAAGGATGCAGTTATAAGTTACAAACACAGAAAGCCAAGATGAATCCTCAACATTAGTAAAAAGTAACTGTGTACCACGCTGAAGTTAAAGGATGTGTGTCCTGACTCCCTAATGCTGTAAGCCCTGTAAGAATTTGAGCATGGAGACACACAACACAGACTGGAATCCTGTAAATAACGTCCACTTAAATTTCTGAAGGAAAGAAGAAAACTAGTATATAGCACAGTTCGTTCTGTAAGTTTGGACTGTCAGGCAGTCCAAACTGGGACAACAGAAAGGAATTTATAATTAAAATGCAATCCAGATAAAATAAGTCTGGAATTTAGATTCTATTAACTAAAGGCATACTTCACCATTTACTTTTGTGAAGAATGATGAAAGTTCAGTTTTGAAGTTTTCTGCGAAACTGAACTGCTGAACTGCTTTGTGTCAAGAGAACTGCAGTATATCTAAATTTCCTAGCAGGGTACTGCCTTGTAGAAAGCATATGTGCCCTTGTATTCTCTCCTAAGGATTCAACTTGAAGCACACATCATACTGTGCAAAAGGCAGCTCTGCCAGTCTGTAAATGAAAGCAGTAGTCAGACAAGAGACAAGGCAATGCACTATGGGCACATGTAGTCCAAGTAACACGTTTAGACAAATAAAAACATGTCCTTATCCAGTGAAGATGACAAAGACATTAATTTGTATTTTCTCCATGAGTAAAGGATGTATTTTTCAAATCTGTTGTTCTCATGTTCTTCAAGGTGACTGGTCTTTGGGAAGTAGATGAGAGAACTCTTGAAACTGTAGCCACCACATGATAAGGTTTTATTTACATAGAAAAGGAAGGGAAAAAACACAAAAAACCCAACAACACCCACCCCCTTAAGTTTTAGGGCAGAAAGAAAAACAAGCAATCAAAACAGAGACCAAGAACAGGAATGAGCCACTATCACTGCATTCCACACTGTGGAAAAACCTGCTGTGAGAAATGGCTGAAACAGAACAAACCCCACTGTATGGTGGTTTCAATCATAGTACAATAGACCTTCATAAAAGAGACTGGCTTATAGTTAAGACCAGGCATAGGATTGTGTGTACACACGTAAGTTAGTTCATAGTGTCCCTATCAGGCCACAATTAAAAAGAGAATCATCCCTTCATAACCTATGAAATCAGCAAACAGCACTGAGAAATATACATAAACACCAACAGAATATTCTAACTTTTTATATTTTGAATGTATTAAAAACAAAACTAGATCTCTCTCATGTTTCTGTTCTTTTCATCTCATTGTGGTTCGATGTCTTCTCTATGAGCTACGGGAAATAACAGTGTTGGTGGTCTTTAGGGGAAGGGGTGGGGTAAGAAAAGGGGTTGCTTTTACGTCATGATTTGCACGTAGCCGCGGTTTGCTGGTGCCTAATAGTAGTACCAGCATGTTAGAAATAAAACATTTATATTGCATTTCTCAAACATAAGTACAGGTAAACTTTTCACAGTTTCAATTCTGTGGAAATCTAATTACATTTATATTAAATAGATAGAAATTCAATTTCTTCACAAGTAAAAACACCAGCAAATGTATACGTTATTGGCATACTTAGTAATTATCTTTCTTTTAACTGCAATTTACAGAAGTTATCTTACCTCGGCTGATATCCATTGCATATAATTCTCTCAGTCCCAGGTCATTAAGAGATTTTGTCATATCAAGGGATTCTTGAGACTGGTAATTCTTCAACAGTAGAGTGTGTGAAGGATCAAACTCACATTTACTACAGATAATTGGTATGAGTTCTTGAAGGGGTGAGTGTGGACTAACTCTTACTACCGTCTTCTGTGTCTTCTTGTAGTTTATCACTACCCTCACTGTTTGCTAAAGAGAAGAAAGTTCCAATAAATACCAGCAAAAATTCTGAAACAACTGGCTTTTTGTAACAGTGATCACAGAAATTCCCCTTACGGCCAACTTCACCAACACTATAGATTCAGTACCATTACAAGAGAAAGTAAGAACTGATTTGTGATTCCTACTCCAGGAGTCCACTCCTTTGGGCTCAGCAGGGTACATGCCTGGAGGGAGATGCCCAGCTGGGTTACACTAGGTAGCTGAAGAAGTCAGCTAATGAGCCACGAATCTGTGTGTGTGTGCACACATGCATGTAGGATGAAGGTAAAAGGGCAGCAGAAGAGCTCCCCTGGCTTCAGAAAATTAAGAAATAGTATTTTAGCATACAAAGCAGGAGGAAAGATTTAGGTGACACCCAGAAGTTTAGCACTTCTGAAAGCTCCTGCCTTCTTAAAGGTACATAAAAAGAGTAGAGCAACAACAAAAAAGTATAATATGTATTAAAGGAAAATGAACATACAATCGGAAGGGCATATATATCACAGTACGACAGATGGTACAAGTTGTTGATTTTCCATTTGTGGAAGGCTGTATTCAGCCACACTTCATCTGCAGAAGTTGTCAAAAGGACAGTAAGGCGTGGGATTTCAAATAACATTGTACTGTTTCCTTCTTTCAGCAGCAAAGATGTTTGCTGCAACGAGTTGATGTATTTCTAAGAGGAGGTTTTCAAGAACGAAGAGCCAAGCATTTCACAGGGATGCATGGTGAGAGGATGAAAGACAACAAGAAAAGCTGAAACAAGAGGCTGAGCTTCCTGCTCAACCTGTGGAATACAACAGTGATTCCAGCTTCTCAATATGCTCTGATTTTCATTCTTACCTCCGGTATAACCGGAGCAGGTTTCTTCTTATCCATTTGTTTTGGCTTTAAAATCACCTTTTCCACTTCAAGCATTCCCACTGGCGTGTTTGGTTTGAATTTAATCTGGCTATTTTGTGCTGATACCAACTCTATGGTATAACTTGATGGATTTAAATGATACTGTGCACAGAGAAAGATCAGCAAGTCCATCATGGGCTTCCTGTAAAAGACAAATGAACTGTCACAACAGATGACAATTAAGCAGGGTACCACAAGTGCACTGCTAAACATTTAACCCAAGTTATCCCTCCCACGACTAAGTAATTACTGCCAGACATCAACCCTAAATTTCTTCAACATAAAAAAAAAACAACGCCCCAAAAAAAACACCACTAAAAAGAAAACAATGTGCACAAAGGTATGTCAAGTGCTTGAACAAAGAGGGTAATTTTTGCTTGTGTGAAGTAATGGTTTTTCTGAGGTCAGCAGGGAGATGTGGATTAGCCATCTCATTTGACATCTAATAGGAACCATAGCAGTGATGATAAGTACCCTGCTGTTCATTAACAACAGTTTCCTTCCAAAGCTTGAATTTTTTACATCCATTCTGAGGTTACAAGAAACTTTATTTTCAGAAATTCTGAGCGTGAGCCATGTGGAGGAAGCAGAAGAAACAAAGTCTGAGTAAGTCCCCTTTTCAAGGAGGTCTTGTATTTGGGATCCCAAAATGAGAACCAGATGTTTAATACAAACAGAGGGCAAGAAGCTAAATGGCAGTGGAATAGCTGAACACCATTTCTTGAGACACACTCTGTGATGAAACAGATGTCCTTCTCACAATGAAGTATGGCAAATGGAGTTTTTCATACACAGTCACTAATTATATGTCCCTGTTCTTTCAGTGCTCAATGAAGAACATGTGCGACTGCATATTAGGATAGGCTGAACATTTCCAGTTGCTACTGGAATAAATTGCACTTTAAATAAAGTCGCACTTTGAACAGAAACGTCATGTAAGTTTAAGTAGACCAAAGGTAAGGACAGTATCCTAACTTTGCATGTTACAGCAACTGACTAAGGTTATAGTACTACCAGGTCACCAGAACTGGTCATTCCTCATTAATTTTTACAGTTGGGTAATCATCACATTCAGATGAAGAGCATTTCATTTTGATACCCTCTGCATCTCTCACAGCTATAAACAGGGAATACATCATGTGCCTTGTCTCACAAAGATATTATGAAAATAAATGTCTGTGAAGCAATTAAATGCAGTGTTGAAAAGAACATAGATGTGTCTAAGAGAAAATTAATACAGGGTATGGCTTTATCAGAAATCTTAAATTCTAGATGTAATCTTATACCAGATGCCGGTTCTCTGGCAGCACAGCCCAATGGGGAAATAGATAGCTTCTACAGAGTCATCAAGCTAAGCAGAGTTCTAGATATTATAAAGATTGTGAGTACATTTATTAAGTAGGAAGTTTAAACAGACTTTTCATGCAATATGGTTCTGTAAAAAGAATTAAGAATGACTCAATGTTAGAAATTACTGTGAACACTTCCTCCTCCCCTTTAATTAACAGAAACAGTTTGAAAACTGCCATGTACAATTACTACAGACCTGTTATTTCCCACTCCTCACCCCCCACC